>JAJOOO010009648.1:0-15715 GCA_029582685.1 Solanum piurae | reverse complement strand
AATATTGTTTTCTTTCATTAATTAATCATATGCACTAATTAAACACCACCCCTCACCACCCCCCCCCCCACACACACACTCTCTTGCCTTATCTCTTCTTCTTGTCTTTTCTCTAATCATTTTGCCTTCCTACTAAGACCTCATTTTCCTATCATCACTAAATAGGCTAAAAACTAACAAACTCTTCATTCAGAAACTTCTTTTTCTTTTATCTATTTCTGGTGACTGACACTGCAAATTCCCATTTTCCCTTTAGAGGGGTCTCATTCAAACTTTTGAATTTCTTTTGGGTATTCAAGAAAACAAAAAGTTTGAAGCTTTCTGCCTCTTTATGTGTGAATAAATAAGAGAAACAGATAATCATCTTACTATTTCAGGTATAACTCATGTTTTCTTTAAGCCTTATTCATTTGTTAGTCTTTTAATTACATAAAAATCCAAACTTTATGTGTTATATGAGTTATCAGATGATTCTTAACAACTAAGCTAGCGTTTAGCCATAGATTTTAGATGATATTTTGAAAATTTATATTCGTATCTGTTTGGCTATGAAATTTGATATTTTTGGAATTTTGGGACTTTCGCTCGTGAAATTTCAAAATCTATAGCCAAACAGGACCTAAAAGATGCATGTTACTTATGATTTCTTAAGAAAGTTTACTTCTTTGTTTCTATGGATATCTCTTATTCTGTTAAATTATGAAAGCTGTTTGTTTTCTGTCAATTAGTTGATTTCCATGTTTCTTGTTTGCCTATTGTAGTTTGCTACAGCTTTCTTGGAAAAAAGTTGTTTTGTTATTGTTACAAATATGAAAATCCTAGATTTCAATCTTCTTGCTTATATTCCTATAATTCTTGCATTTATGTTTCGAGGGGTCTATCGAAAACAATCTTTTTGTCTACCCTAAATTCCACACTTGTGGGATTACACGGGGTATGTTGTTGTTGTTGTTTGGTTATATTCCTATCTAAATTTTTTTTTGGGTAAATGAGTATCTTCTTTCATAACCTGGACAGTCTGTAAAATAAGGTGAAACTATTATATTTTGAGTCACTTTAAAGGGAGATAATTTATTTTTTATATAGTGTAATTCACAACTAAATGAGAAATTGACATCTTAACATAAGTTTATTTCCTTCCCAACCCCACCCAACAATTCCATCTTTTATAATCTAGACTTCCTGTATCTGTAAGTTTTCTTTTTCTTGAACTACAATTTTTATTTCATGGTGGAAAGTTATATGAAGTACATGACAAACATTTTGTTAGGTATACAACACTTTTTAAAAAGACAGCTTTTTTGAATTGGATATGAGTATTATCTTGTTTTTTTAATATACCACTTTATCTTGGTTTTTGATATCTGAGTTTCCACTGTTTTTCTTTCAGCTGTTTCTTGGATGGACACCCATCATGGCAATAATGGAGTTCTTGATTGGATTTGTGTCCCCTTTATGAAATGACCCTTTTGCCCTTCTCAAATTTCAAGAATGGCCAGAATCCAAAAACTCCAAAACTCCCTCTCAATTCTTGCTGTTTTCTTGTTTTTGAATTTTTTAATTCAGCCATGTAAGTCCTTAACTTCAGAAAGTGAGGCTCTTTTGCATTTCAAAGAGCAGCTTAATGACCCTTTGAATTACTTGGATTCTTGGAAGGACTCAGAATCTCCTTGCAAGTTCTATGGAATTACATGTGATAAAAATACTGGTTTTGTTATCGAAATTTCCCTCGATAATAAGTCGCTTTCCGGGGTGATTTCACCTTCAATTTTTTCACTCCAAAGTCTGTCTTCTCTTGTGCTACCTTCAAATGCACTATCAGGGAAGCTTCCTAGTGAACTTACCAACTGCACCAGTCTCAAAGTCTTGAATGTCACAGTAAATAACATGAACGGAACGATACCTGATTTGTCTAAGTTGACTAACTTAGAAGTGTTGGACTTGTCGATTAACTACTTTTCCGGGGAATTCCCATCTTGGGTTGGAAATATGACTGGTTTGGTTGCGCTAGGCCTCGGAGATAATGACTTTGTTGAATGTAAAATTCCTGAGACTCTTGGGAATTTAAAGAAAGTGTATTGGCTTTACCTGGCAGGTTCAAATTTGACAGGAGAAATCCCGGAATCCATTTTTGAAATGGAGGCACTAGGTACATTGGATATTTCAAGAAATCAGATTTCTGGGAATTTCTCTAAGTCAGTAAACAAGCTGAAAAATTTATGGAAAATTGAGCTGTTTCAGAATAAGTTGACAGGGGAACTTCCTGTAGAACTGGCAGAGCTCTCTCTTTTGCAGGAATTTGATATCTCTAGCAACCATATGTATGGGAAGCTGCCTCCGGAAATTGGGAACCTGAAGAAGTTAACAGTTTTTCATGTGTTCATGAATAACTTCTCTGGTGAAATTCCTCCTGGTTTTGGAGATATGCAGCATCTTAATGCCTTTTCTGTGTACAGGAACAATTTTTCTGGGACATTTCCAGCAAATCTTGGTTGGTTTTCGCCCCTGAATAGCATAGACATATCTGAAAACAAGTTTACTGGTGTATTCCCAAAGTACTTGTGCCAAAATGGGAACCTGCAGTTTTTGCTAGCTATTGAGAACAGTTTCTCAGGGGAGTTTCCAAGTACTTATTCGTCGTGCAAGCCTTTACAGAGATTGAGGGTCAGTAAGAATCAACTTTCTGGGAAAATTCCTAGTGGTGTATGGGGACTTCCAAATGTATTGATGATGGATTTCAGTGATAACGAATTCAGTGGAACTATGTCCCCGGAAATTGGGGCTGCTACTAGCCTGAATCAGTTGGTATTATCAAATAACAGATTTTCAGGTGAGCTTCCAAAAGAACTTGGGAAACTCACACAATTGGAAAGGCTTTACTTGGATAACAATGACTTCTCGGGTGCGATACCTTCTGAACTTGGTAAACTAAAGCAAATTTCATCTTTGCATTTGGAGAAAAACTCATTCTCGGGCACTATCCCATCAGAATTGGGTGAATTTCCTAGGCTTGCAGACCTGAATCTTGCTTCAAATCTTCTTACAGGTAGCATTCCCAATTCCTTATCAACAATGACCTCTTTGAACTCTCTGAATCTTTCACACAACAGACTCACTGGTACAATACCAACTAGCTTGGACAATCTGAAGCTGTCTTCACTGGATCTCTCTAACAACCAGCTATCAGGAGAGGTATCATTAGATCTTTTAACGCTGGGAGGAGACAAGGCATTAGCTGGTAACAAAGGACTTTGTATGGACCAAAGCATCAGATTCTCGATCAACTCAGGCTTGGGCAGTTGTGGTGGAAAGGCTGCTAAACATAAGTTAAACAAACTAGTTGTGTCTTGCATTGTGTTGCTTTCCTTAGCGGTTCTAATGGGTGGCTTATTGCTCGTCAGTTACCTAAACTACAAGCATAGTCATGAAGTAGATCATGAAGAAAATCTGGAGGAAGCTAAGGGAACAAATGCAAAATGGAAGCTTGAGAGTTTCCACCCTGTGGAATTTGATGCAGATGAAGTTTGTGATTTCGATGAGGACAATTTGATCGGAAGTGGAGGTACAGGAAAAGTTTATCGGTTAGACTTGAAGAAAGGTTGTGGAACAGTAGCAGTGAAGCAGCTGTGGAAAGGGATTGGTGTGAAAGTTTTGAGAAGGGAAATGGAAATCTTGGGGAAAATCAGGCACAGAAATATAGTTAAGTTGTATGCCAGTCTAATGAAAGAAGGTTCAAATATCTTGGTTTTCGAGTACATGCCAAATGGTAATCTTTTCGAGGCACTACACCGAGAGATCAAGGCTGGCAAGCCAGAATTAGATTGGTATCAGAGATATAAAATAGCCCTTGGAGCTGCAAAAGGAATTGCTTATCTGCATCATGATTGTTACCCTCCTATTATTCACAGAGATATCAAATCAACCAACATTCTACTTGATGAGTATTATGAAGCAAAAGTTTCAGATTTCGGGGTTGCAAAAGTTTCAGAAATTTCTTCTAGGGGATCCGAGTTCAGTTGTTTTGCAGGTACTCATGGTTACATGGCGCCTGGTAAGTTCAAGAAAGCCTTAAATTCAGCTACCATTTTGTCTCTCCTAGTTACTTTTCATTCTTGAATTTGCATTTACCTTCCTACATGTTTGCTTGACAGAAATGGCATACACTCTCAGAGTAACAGAAAAGAACGACATATACAGCTTTGGTGTCGTGCTCTTGGAGCTAGTAACTGGAAGAAAACCAATAGAAGAAGCCTATGGAGAAGGAAAAGACTTGGTCTACTGGATCTCAACTCATCTAAATGACAAGGAAAGTATTAACAAAGTTCTTGATCAAAAGCTGGTATCTGAACTTGTTCAGGATGAAATGATCAAAGTGTTGAGAATTGCCACACTTTGTACTACTAAGCTTCCTAATTTGCGTCCCACCATGAAAGAGGTTGTCAATATGCTCGTCGATGCTGAACCTTTGACGTTTAGATCTTCAAGCAAATCTGAGAAAAAAGGGAACAATTTTTCTGAGGTCTAGTTTCTCTTTTTTTTTATTGGGTTTTCCCTGTTGACAGTTGCTCTGTAGTATAATTCTCAAGTTAGTTTTAGGTATCTGATATACATAAATTTATACCATTTGTGATATTCCACTTTCTTTATGTAAAAGTTCGAATTGTGTAAGATAAAATGTACTTTTTTCTGCTGTGATTGGAAACTTCAGAAGTTGGATTAATCAGAAATGTGGGTAGTTATATCTATGATTAAGAGTCCCACATCGGCAAAAATATATGAGATATGTTGAGTATATAAATAAGCAGGCCTTACACCCTAATGACGCATCTTAAAGCCGCATAGGTGTAAACTCAAAGCTAACAATATCACTAGCGAGCTGGGCCTTACACAAAAACTTGTTTTGTTGTAAACTTTGAATCTGATTCAATGAATATCCACATAGATAGTTGGAAGCAAAAATGATATACATAAACATTTCATACATTTGTATAAGAGGGATGGAAACCAACAATATTACTCTTTTTATCTTTTGTGATCCTCCCTTTTCCTGCTCTCTATGACATTACGGTTCCAAATCTTCACTCCTTTGCTTCAAGAAGTTGAGTTAATGCACCATCAATTTGAGCAAATACCTCCTCTTTGGAAACGCTCCCGTCCACCTGAAATTAGCTCAGAGAAGATGGAGAAAGAAGATAGAAGGTTTAACACTGAGAAATGATAAGAACACGTTCATGCATGCGTATTGAAAGAAAGAACATACAGCATCCTTGTTCAGTGAAGAAAAAGAGAAGGGTAAGCAAAAGGGGAGTCCTTGATTAAGTATATTCCCCCCCAGATTGTTTGGTATGAATGTAAAACTCAAAGGATTTGCTCTTCCTTTATCTTATTGAGGAGAGATGAATAATTTTAAGATAAAAGAGGATGTATAGCCCTTTTGCTTTGGCTTCCCTTGTTGTTTTAACAACTGTGTGAGTATGGATCAGCCTGGATGAACTGGAACATAATTTAAATTAAACATTTTGTAACCTACATGTCAAACAACATAATTTTATAACCACATCATTATTCTTTCGCCAATTAGAAAACCAAACTACTTTTTCTTCAAACCATTTCCAACCAACCCCCTCCACATTGTCTTTTTTATGGACTATATTCCTGTTAACCAAGACCTTGGAAACCATCAAACAACCCAACAACTATGAATCAAGCATATAAGAATGATTCCACGTTTTGATGGTGATTGTTTCAATCTGCATTCCCGAGTGAAGCAACTGCACCACATCTGTGGCAAAAAGAATACCTGGAATATAGTATCTTTGTACATTGAGAGAACTGATTCCACATTTTGATGGTGAGTGTGCAGACGCAGCTTCACCTGTAAATGGTAAATTGAAAAAGAAATAAGACAAAAATGAAGCTGATCACAACATAAATTTATGGTGTTATAGAAACCTATACCAGTTATCTACAAGGGGACTTGAGTAAGCAAGGGAAAAGAACAGCAAGAATGATAAAGGAAATAGCGAAAAGAATGATTTAGTTGAAGATGGAAATTTTGAGACCTGCAACAATATTTCCAGGAGGAGAGTAGATTAAAATGGTTTGATTAGAAGGTTAAGAAATGATCAATGGAACAAACAGTAGGCTTCCACCAAATAAGAATTAAACAAGTTAATGTGAAATAAAAGCTTCATACAAAGGGAAAAGCCCTACACAAGTTGTAGCAACAATAATGTACGTATTTCATGCATTTACATGCCTTTTCTTCTGTATCATCAAAGCGCTGGGTAAGCCTTGCAGCGATTTCATCGGTCTCTGGTGGAGAATACTTCAAATGGTATATTCTCCCAGTTACAGGATCTAGTCTACGGCCAACCACTCTCTCAACAAGTATCTCTTCAGGTACCTATCATTTACAATATAACGTATTCCTGTTAAAAGTTAAAACATTGGTTGATGACTCGATGAAGGTGCATTTATTCTGAAACCTCTTGCAGTTTAATATACTACAAGTGAAACAAAAAAGAATCAAAAAAACTACTCATATTTAAAATAGGGAAAAAATATGATTTTTTTTCTTGGTTATTTGTAAGTTGTAATCTTGGTACTAACGAATCACAGTATTCAGTCAAGCCCACTAAACCTCCAACTGATAAAAAAAGTATTAGCTTTTGATCCCTCAACTAATAAATTCCATAAAAGTACAACTATTAAACCATACAACTATTCACCTTTTATGCTAAGAAAGTTATTTTGATACTTTTATGCATTTTAAGGAAGTAATCTGATTAATGTAGGGAAATATGCTAGAGGAGGAACCAAAAGCGCACAGTTCTCTCAATTGAAGGCTATATATGCTTAGTCGGATTATCTTGACTAAAATTAGATTTTACACAGACCAAAAGCATAATTATCCCGCTAAAAGATGTTTTCAGGTAAATTTTGAATGCAGGATACTCTATGTCGATGCTTTTCATCCTCTAAGGCTTTAACTAGAAAGAGATTGAGAACACAATCAGGGATATCAATAGCAGAACCTCACTTCCAGAAGAATGAAGAGGTCTGGCTGGAACTCTTTGAGAGCTACTGCTTGAGACAAGCTCCGAGGATATCCATCTAAAAGCCAACCCTTTTCTTGAGAGTCTGGCCGCATCAACCGCTCTTTGACCATCTAAAACAAGGAATCAACGAATTACATATGAATACAACATTGTTTCTAATGACCTCTTTCAACCTTTAAAATAGCATGCTAACAAAAGCAGGAACCAGTTTTCCAGGTAAACCTACCGTTACAACTATCTCGTTTGCTACCAATTGTCCTTTATCCATATACTCCTTTGCTCTCCTCCCATTTTCAGTGCCTGCAGCAATTTCAGCCCTCAATAAATCTCCAGCAGCAATATGCACCAAATCGTACTGCATATATGAGCTCAATGGAATTCAATTTATTACTTTTCACAGGATAATACATAACAAGGAAAATGGGTAATTAAGGTAGCAACTAACATCGACTGCAACTAGAGACATTTTTTGAAATGGAACATCAAATGCTACTAGCAACGTACGTTTTTACAAGTACATCCTAAACAAGGAAAGGGATAAGGAGCATGGAAATCAAACTAAAGCTGAATTAATCAAGAAATGTGAAGAATGTGAGTTCAAGTAGCAGGGACTTGCTAATAATTAAGATAGAGTTGATTATAGTATGGCCAATTTCGGCTGAAGGAAATATTACAAACCGACCAATGAGAATTTAGAGGAAACCAGATGAGAATTCACAATAAACAAGATAAAGAGACTAGGGAACAAGGTACCAGTGAGTTGTAAGAGAATACACATAGGAGACATTCGTGTTATGCTGGGGAAATAACGTAAATATGTGGAACAGCTGAACAGATGCTAGTAAGATGCTTTTCAAGCCAAATCTGGTAACTGGAAAATTTTACATGATGATCTTAGATGACAAGAGTGCAGAGAAATCTGATAATTCTGCTTTTTTAGGCTGATAATCATGTTGTATACTAGATATACAACATGGGATAGCTAATACTGGTATTAACCATGCCGGTATTTTTAATCAGTGTATAACAATCCCCACATACTAGTTCTTGTATACCCAATCTATGAACCAAATGGAGCAAGGGTCAAGTCATAAGAGGTCCTGGATAGAATGATACCAGTAATATGGTAAAAAACTGGTCCTCAAATTTAGAAACACCCATGATCAGAAGTCATGCATGGAAATATTGTATAACCTGGTCTATAACACAAATATTAGTAGATAAACTTTCAAGAACAGAGATTTCATATTCAGAAATATAAAACCAAAATCCCAATGGATCATCATCCATTCCAAAAAGAGAAACCTACATAGAACAGCATAAAGATATTTCAAACATAAAAGATCATAACAACCAACTTGTCCCTATGAAGGAAAAAAAAAGAACCATTACCTTCTTGGTAATGAGCTCGCATTGCGTTCCTTTACCAGATGCAGGAGCTCCTGATATCATTACCCTCAAAGGTTCTTGCTTTTTCGCAGAAGCCACAACCTAAATCACA
This sequence comes from Solanum piurae, assembly GCA_029582685.1. Taxonomy (NCBI): domain Eukaryota; kingdom Viridiplantae; phylum Streptophyta; class Magnoliopsida; order Solanales; family Solanaceae; genus Solanum; species Solanum piurae. Next base: position 7,153 of record JAJOOO010009648.1, on the reverse strand, counting down.
AAAATACAATTCAATCACTAATCAAGATTCCCTTCTTGGCTAACACTCAGCCACTACACCAAAAAAACAATCAATCAACTACATCTCAGTCCCAAACTAAAGGCTAACTCTTTCGGGTCATCTCATTTGATTGAGCATGAAATATATTGTAAAGCAACAGCTGCATAGTAAAACTCTTCAATATACATTTATGTTAAATTACAACCTATTACTAATTTCAAATTCTGGGCTCACTTTTCTAAACTCAAAATTGAACGTAAAAAATATCAAAAGAATTGCAAGACGTACCAAGAAACTGGGACAATCCGGTGATGGGGTTTTCCGGCATTGAGTTTGGAGAAGGGTATGATTGGAATAAAGTGAATTTTTTTTAGAAAATGGCAACTGGGAAGTAAAGGGGAGCTGAAGAGAAGAAGAAATTAGTGATGAGTAAGGCTTGTTAGGCTTTGAAGAGACTGTTGAGAAGCTCAATGAACAACACGAAGCCATGGCACTTCTGCTCCGTGCTTATTTGAGACCTCTGTCCATTTTTTTTACAATTTGTACAATTTGGGGACATTTTTTAGGGGAAGTTTGGTAGCTAGTTAGGGGAAATTTGGTACACTTAATTAGTTATATAAGTTATTTCACATATAGGTAAAATAATAACGACCTTCTCTCTCGTAACTTATACATGTTTTAACTATGCGTGTTTTCAAATTGCAACTTAAATATTTATTTTGTTTATGAATAACTTACCAAACATAGTATCGCTTACTCATAGCTCATCTCAAAACCAACTACTTTAATGACCCCGTAAGAATTAGTATGTGTAACTTTTAACAAATTTAAAAGGTGGGAGTGACCTCTAGACGAACAATATGAGAGAAATGAGACTAAGATGATTTCGACATGTGAAGAGAGGTGTGATGATGCCTCAGTGAGGAATCGTGAGAGGTTGGTTATAAGGCGTACGCGAAGGAGTAAAAGGTAGGCTGATTTTTTTTTTTGGGAGAGGTGCTTAAACAAGAAATGATGTATCTTCATAGTTCCGAGGACGTGACTCTAGATAGGAAGGAGTGGAGGTCGCATATTAGGGTAGAAGGTTAGTAGGGATAGAGTGTTGTCTTGTCTTGTGAAGGTTGTTGCGTAGTACTAGTCGTATCCTTGTAGTTCTTGTCATATGTTGTTTATTGTGTTTCGATTATCAAATTATTTTACTAATGTCATTGTTTCTTTCTTGTAAACTTTACAATGTTTTTCTTATTAACTGCTATGTTTTCTTCTTCTTCTTCTTCTTGTACTTTGTTTTATGCACTTCAGATGAGAGACTTTCTAAATGGTAAGGTTTGAATACACTCTATCATTCAGAACCTCACTTAGTGGTATACCTCATTGGGTACGTTGTTGTTGTGACTCTAAACAAATTTATATTTAACGTAAATTATTTATTTATTATTTTCAAATTTCTTAAATATAAGAATAAAAATATTTTGTGAAAAACGTAAAATTTACATACAATACAACAAAGTTGAATTTCAAGTTAGGGCTATTCAAATTCGAATCGAAAAAATATTATTGATTTATCTGTAATGAGTCATTGATTTAATAGTTTTTAAAATGGTTCTGATTTTTTTAAATATAGATCATCGATTCTTAACAGTTTGGGATTTTCTTAAAGGGTTAACTGATAATCCGATATAGTAAATTAGTAAACTATATTTATATCATTCCGTACATAAAGTCTTTGACATAGGATTTAGTTTATTTCTAACGGTCTCAAACTCTCGATTATTCTAAAAGGTGTCAGTGTTTGCTTTTGAGCCAGATGCAATTTTCCACTCATATGCATGGTATTTTAGTTTGACACCTTATTTCTAAATATTTTTTTATAAAAAAGAAACTTGTGTAAAAAATCTTAATGGTTAAATCGATAACCCAATCGATAACAATCAATAATCGATAAATCAATATATATAATGAATTAACATTTCTATATATCAATAATCGATAAACTTCAAAATCAAACTGAATCAACCGATACACAACCCTAGCCAACAGACACAAAATTCTCAAAAGGGAAAAACAGAACTTCATATGTGGGTTAATGAGGTAGATTATCTGTCCTTTTATTTTCGTCAAATCAATTCATTAGATATATTATCTAGAACTGCAAATTAAAAAAAAAATACTTGATTTTATTTTAAACAATATGAATATTTGAAATAGTAACTTGTTTATTCATATTAATTGATATAATAAATTGAAGATTTTAAACAACAAGCACCAGTGGTCTAGTGGTAGAATAGTACCCTGCCACGGTACAGACCCGGGTTCGATTCCTAGCTGGTGCAAACATTTGAGTGCTGTGATGATTAATGCGCAATTGGTGAGATTTGGGTCTCTACCTAGTCTGATATTAGGCGATAAAATGTCGCATCTGAGCCTCAATTTTTTTTCTTACTTTCTATCTAAAATTTGTCTAACTAATTAGTAAATTTATTTTATATATTTTCTTTTGTCCTCAATAATGATTTAATATACTTGAAGAAGAAGAAAGCATTGAAAACCGTAAGAAAAAGAAGAATCATAAAAAAAGAACATCCTAAGATGTGGTAATACACTTTGTTAACTAGTATATGAAATGGTTTTAATTTGATGAGAGAGTGTTCGCACCATATGCAGATTGATTGTTATTGATTGAGGAATCTAAAAGATATTTTGATATTGTTAACTGTATATGAAATGATTTTAATTTTGTAAAATGGTGTTCGCACCATATACAGAAAACAAAAATTTAGAGCTCTATGGTTAAAAAAAAGGTGATAAAAATGTCGCATCTGAGCCTCAATTTTTATTCTTAGTTTCTATCTAAAATTTGTCTAACTAATTAGTAAATATATTTTACATATTTTCTTTTGTCCCCAATAATGATTTAATATACTTGAAGAAGAAGAAGAAAGCATTGAAAACCGTAAGAAAAAGAAGAATCATAAGAAAAGAACATCCTAAGATGTGGTAATACACTTTGTTAACTAGTATATGAAATGGTTTTAATTTGATGAAAGAGTGTTCGCACCATATGCAAATTGATTGATATTGATTGAGGAATCTAAAAGATATTTTGGTAATCTTAATTGTATATGAAATAATTTTAATTTTGTGAAAGGGTGTTCGCACCATATACAGGAAAATAAAAATTTAGAGCTTTATGGTTAAAAAAAGGTGATAAAAATTCATCCTTTTTTCATATGACTACTATCCAAAGGCGAAGAAGAAATGCTATTAAATAATTTCAATTAGACAATGGAAAATGGGTGTTGGATCTCACAGGCATAATATGGAAAATGGGTGTCGGATCTCACAGGCATAATAAGGATAATAGAGTATTTTTATGACAACTTGTTTAGATCATCTAGGCCGACAAGGTTTAAAGAGATTATTTCTTACGTATCTATTTCACTTAATGAGTCTACGAATAGGAGACTTGTTAGAGAAGTGTCGGATGGTGAAATTAAGAAGGTTATTTTTTCGATGCATTCCTTAAAAGCACGTGGAATTGACGGCATGACCCTTTTATTTTTTCAAAAATATTGGCAGATAATTGGTAAAGACATTTGTGAGGTAGTAAGAAATTTTTTCTCTTCAGGAATCCTAATACTGGAATGGAGTCAAACATTAATTACTTTGATCCCTAAAGTTAAAATTACCACATCTGTTGCTCAATTTAGACCTATAAGTTTATGCTCGACTGCTTACAAAACAATTGCTAAAATTTTAGTGGCTAGAATGAAGGAAATCTTACCTATGGTAATTTCTCCAAATCAGTCGGCCTTCATATGTATTAGGCACATTACTGATAATGTTGTGCTAGCTCATGAATTTCTACATTTGATCAAAAACAAAAGAGGAGGAAAAGATAAATTTATGGCTATGAAATTCGATATGTCTAAAGCTACGATAGAGTACAATGAATTTTTGTTTAGGAGAGACTTTTAAAAATGGGTTTTGATCAAATTTTGTGGCCTGGATTGTGGAATGTGACTCTTCTACAATATATCGATTCAATATAAAATGGAGAAATTGTAGGAGGGGTTAAACCAATAAGGGGCTTAAGACACAATGACTCATTATCACCTTACTTGTTCTTTATTTGTGCTGAAGGTCTATCAACACTTCTTTAAAAAGCTGAGGAACAAGATCAAATTCGAGGCTTAAGTTTAAATAGAAATGGTCCTACTATTTCACATTTACTCTTTGCTGATGATTCCTTAATTTTCTATAGTGCTAGGACTGTTGTGGATGTTTTAAAGATATATGCTAAGTGTTTGGGCCAGGTGATTAATACAAACAAATCTGCTATTTATTTTAGCAAGAATATTTTAGAGGCAAAAATGAAAAATATTCTTTCAATATTGGGACAACGCCACGGAAATCAGATAGGTAAGGAAATTACCTCCATACTGTCAGATTTTTGGTGGAGTCAGGGTGACATAAAGAGGAAAATATATTTTGAAAGATGGGATAAACTATGTGAACCAAAAACCTGTGGGGGGTTAGGCTTTAGAGATATTAAGGCTTTTAATAAAGCTATGTTGGCAAAATTGGCTTGGAAAATTCTGCTTAATCCAGACTTACTTCTATCGAGTATCTTGAAGAGTAAGTATTTTTCAAATGTCTCTTTTCTGAATGCTACCACAACTTCTTCGGCGTCTTGGATTTGAAAAAGTATAATTTGGGATTGGGAATTATTAGAAAAGCGCTAAGATGAAGAGTACCTACCGGTGAGAACGTTTAAGTCTGGAAAGACCCTTAGATTTCTAATTCCATTAATTTTAAACCTCATAGAACTATTGCTCTTGAAAATTTAGATCTAAAAAGTGCTTGACTTATAAGTGTTGAATCCGAGACTTGAAAGATGGATGAATTGAATAGATTTTTTGTGCTTTAATGTTATTGATAATATTTTGACTATTTATTTATCTACTACATGCTCTAGGGATAAACTAATTTGACACTTTACAAAGTTGGGTACTTATGAGGTAAGATCGAGTTATCACCTTGCAAAAAAATTAAGCATAATGAGGGATGCTAGGGGTAATATTGCTCGATCTAGTAATCATGCTTTTTCAAAAGTTTTTTGAGATTTTTTATGGGCAATGAAATAAAAAAATAAGCATAAACATATATATGAAGATGTGTGCTTAATACCTTACCGGTAAACAATATTATTAAGAAACGACTAAATCATGTCAATAGTATTTGTAAAAGACGAGACTATGGAACACATGTTTTTCAAGTGTCGAGATTCTCAAATAACTTGGAAAATGAGCCCTATTAACTGGAATGATTTTGCCAACATTACTGACTTTTCTTTGTAGTGGAATGATAAGATTAATATGACAAAAAAATGTCCCAATTTTGCTAGTGTTTTGAATTTGACAGTAATGTTTATGTGGCATAGTTGAAAGTCTAGGAATGCTTGGAGTTTTAATAACGAATTAACTGATCCTCCAAATATAGTGGCGAAAGCTTTATTTGAATATAATGAATATCTTGATATAGTGATTGCAAATTCTTCAAATGCAAATTTCAAGAGAATTCGGACTATAAAGTAAGAGTTCCCGAAGATGTGATCTATTTATTTGTTGATGCAGGGTTACTTATTGAATCAAAGAAGGCAAGCATTGATTTGGTTGCTATGGATAACAAGGGTGTTTTGCTTCATGCCCAAGGATCCCCAATCCAATTTGTTGGCAAGTCTATGATTGTTGAAGAGCGTGCAATAAGAAAATTTGTGGAAAAAACGATACAACATGGATGGAGGAAGCTTTATGTCCTCTCTGATGTAACATGTGTTGTAGATGTATTGAAGAAAAAGGTGAAGACTACTTGGGACATAGATGTAGTTTGTGAAGATATTTGGAATATGTCTGCATCTCTAGAGCATATCGTGTTTGTACATATTCCTAGAAGGTTTAATGTTGTAGCTCACAACGTAGCTAAGTTCTCAATTTCTTTGTTGTCTTGGTTTTCTTGGAAAAGACTATTCCCAATTTGGATTGTAAATGATGCCGAACTTTCCTTTTGACATATTATGTCCATAATGAATTAATATATGACAATTTTTGGATGAAAAAAAAAACTAGTATATGAAATGGTTTCAATTTGGTGAAAGAGTGTTCGCACCATATGCAAATTGATTGATATTGATTAAGGAAGCTGAAAGATATTTTGACATTGTTTATATAGATTAAGGTTTAATAATACGAGGAAAACAAATGTTTGTGAATTAATTGATTAAGATCATTACTTATAGATGAATCATTTGCTTTAAATAAAAGTCTTTCATTGAAATCAGGAATGTCAATAAAATGATCGTTGATTATTTTATATAATTTATATCATACTTACTTTTGTGGTTGCTTTATTTTATAAGATTAAAATTAAACTTATTAAAATCGTCATATCATCTCAATTTTTTTCTCGATATTCGTATAATTCGATTAATATTTTGGTGTTTTTTCACTTTCGTAATACTTTGACAAAAACTCTTTAGAAAGTGTTTACTATTTAAAGTATTTTTATATAATATCTTACATTCTAATTTCTTATATAATATTTTAAAGTATTTTATTAAATTTTTGTATGTATAATTTTATTGATAAAGATTAAATTATAAAATTTGATGTTGAAAAAAATAAAAATAATCTTGATCATTTAATATACAAAGCTAAATATAATATGTTATTATTAAGATAGACATATATTTTATTTTTAAAAATAATAACCGACTTGCTTCAAGCGAATTGTTTGTTAAGTATTAATACAACATTTTGTAAGTACTCTTTTTATTACCACATGGTTAGAGCCGGGAATTATTTGTTGAGTATATTAATACAAGTTACAACTTACCTATAAAAAGAACCTTTGATAACTAAGCTACTAAAAATCTTTTTCAAAGTGTTCAATGACTTCATATTGATCTAACAGTAATAATATTCTTTTTGGTTTATTATACATGAGACATTGTTATATCATTTAGGGAGAAACACTTTTCTCTTAATTACGAATTTTATCATTCTTTGCTGAGAGAAGGGATTAATAATTGCTCTTCCTATTACTTTTTTTTTTTTTTGTGTGTGTGTGTGTGTGGGGGGGGGGGGGGGGGGGG
>JAJOOO010009647.1:0-49819 GCA_029582685.1 Solanum piurae | reverse complement strand
AGGGTAAGACGATGGATTCATGTCTAATCGCACCAAGAGGGGGTAAGACATCAGGTTCAAGTTTTGATGCACCGTGATATATTAAAGATGTTGAGTTCAAGTCTCATGATTTATGGCCTAAAATCTCTTTATATGGAAAAGACGTTGAGTTTGAGTCTCAATGCACTGTATTGATGATATAATGATGACTAAAGCAAAACAATATGTTTTTGATGAAAATTAGTCATGAAACCTATTCAATTGAAACCACTTCATTCCCTTTACTCCCGGAGTAATAAAATTGAAATTTACTCATATACTAGTAAACTAGAAATTTACTAAATCAAAAGGCACATGTCATAGTAAATTTGGAGTTTACCAGTACTAATAATTTTATTAGTTGGCATGAATAATTTGGTCATCCCAAAGATGTGCATACTGAGTAATAGACATACATTGAAGAACTAGAAGATTCTTCAAGAATTCATTTTGTTGCTTGTTCTCATGATAAGTTATTGGATCAACTAATGTTGAGACTAAATCCCTAAATTCTAAAAAGTATAAATGGTGAATATGGGCTCGTTCACCTATCATGTGATATGATAAAAAGATGCATTTATAAGATAATCACAGGTGCGTTTGTTGTCAATCTGTAATTTGACATTCACAAAATTATGTATGCAAGATAATTAAGTTAAGAGCATAACTTTCAGAATATGTAATCAAGACAATTTATCTTGATAATATTGATAAATATTCAAGATGATGTGATATTAAATGTCTCAGATAGTGAAATCATTGATTATGAAAATAAAGCTTCACGTATTGATCTGAGATACGATATTGCATACAAAAGCAATTGTACGCATCAGACCAATAAATTATGATCAATTTTTCTCTTAATTGGATTATGGTCAGGGACCAAATATTATTCATCTGATATTTTTTGGTGTGCAGTATATGATTAATGAATATACTATGATGCACAAAGATTGATTCTCCAAAATAGATTGAGATATATGTTAGTTTGTCTAACATAAGGGGGAGCTAAGAAGCAACACAAGAGCTGTAAATGCTCCTATTGAATGTTTCTAAAGGATAGAGTCTACGAGATGCATGAAGCATGATAGACTAATCGAATCTAAGTAAAATAATTGTTGAAAAAGGGGGAGGATCAAAGAATCAAAATGATCATAATAAGGAGACAATGTGCTCTTGAAGAGCTTACGACATAACATTTCATGAAACCTCATGAGAGGGGTATGTACCTGAAAATAATGAAGTGATGAAATTTCAATAAGTTATGTCGTATTGTGAATCGATAGAAAATGATATATCGTTGATGATATCTTTGATACAATAGTGCGCAAATTTGTAAAAGATTATGATGATATAAATTCTACGACTATTAAAGCATATTGGTGTAGAAATAATTATCAAGTGAAAAGTGAAATGATGCGTCTTGGTAAGCGTAAAGCTTATTTGATTTGCAATCTAGACACTAGAAGATTTCACACATTCAATATTGAATGTTGTCACTTGACAAATTGATATGAAAATATCCGATGAATTTAAAATCTAAAGCATATACAAGTTTTTGGAAAACTTGTTTATAATCCTCATATATAGATTAAAGCAATCAAGAATCTTTTGTATTGTTATGCAAGTTGATGACTTGAATTGAAACTCTTGAAGAGTTTTCAAAAGCTTGGAAAACGAAGTTTCTAGTCTCTGAATTGATGTTCTCATTAGGGGGAGTTAATACGTGATGTACTCTTTTTCCCTCACAAGGTTTTATTACATTGGGTTTTTCTTGTAAGGTTTTTAATGAGGCATCCATAATGCGTATTATTATTAGATATGCGTACTCTTTTTCCTTCACTAGATTTTTTTCCCACTGGTTTTATCTAGTAAGGTTTTAACGAGGCATATAATCTATCAAATAGACATCCAAGGGGGAGTGTTATAAACATATTTGTATTATAGTGAATGTCTATTATGTGGAGTCTGTTAGAAAAAAATTAGGAATCCTACTTGTAGACCAAGTCAGTTTTTCCCTATAAATAAAGGGGTTTTCCTTCATTGTAAATCAGATCTGTAAATCTCTAAATAATCCCCCAAGAGAAATACTCAGTCTTCTCTCTTCTCCCTATTGTGTTCTTCTTCTATATTTATATTGTTTCATAACAGAGTTTTAATTTTCCATGTTTTTTTTCTGGGTGGGAAATAAATTGTTTATTGTGCGCCTATGACTTAGGAGCAAGTTTTTCTGAAGAGTATAATATGGATAAGTTCCTGTAAAAAATTAATTTTTAATATGGATAAGTTAAGCTTTTGAATTTTTTTGATTATTTAATGTTAACATAAATACCATCAAAACTGGCTTAGAAAATAATTTTCATGATAAAAGTACGATTCATAATCAAAATACATTAGACGAAAACGTTCTGAATCAGTTACCTCAATTTTAGGAATCCATCATTAAACTATTGTACATAAATTTCAAACTGACCTCACTAATTTTAAAAATTAACTACACTTGCAATTGAGGATAAATTAATTAATTTAATGACCAAGAAAAAAATTGGCCTTGTAGTTGCTAATAAGTTTATAGAGCTTGTGCATACGTGGGAATGTGATTGAAAGTTGTAAAACTTACTATTTAAATTCTAATTGTAAATAAAAGTTTAATTTTACGAAACAAACATGATAATATTTAGTTAGTAACTCATTTTTTATATTCACGTTTTATTTAAATAAAGAATTTAATGTTTTCAAAAAAATTAAATTTTAAAGAGGATCATTCAAATTTTAAATTTTTAAATTTTTATGTTTATGCAGATTTTATATTTATAAAAATGGTTATATCACGTTAATTCTAAGTAATTATTTGAAGGAAATAAACAACCCATATTAATAATATATGCTCAAGTGAAAGACCCAACAATAGTTATATAGAAGAACTTTATTAATCGACAAAGAACATGTAGAAGACTTTATTTAATAACTCGGTAACTCTTGTATTCCACTACATTGAGTGTATCTCTCTATATTCAATGTATTTATCTACATTCGATGTATCACTTTACTTTCAATGTATCTCTCTACATTAAAAATATGTAATAAGACACCCCTATTTATAATACTACCAAACCAAATTAAAGTAGGACTAGGAACCTCCTTAACTAACAAATCCTAATTAGACATATTAAGTAAAAACCATAAATAACTAATCCTAAACTACTAAGGAGTTCTATAATTATATTACCATAAATAAGAAATTCTAAACTACTAAAGGAATCCTATTTTTGGTTTATTTCTATATAACCTCTCTTAAACCAAAATCTTCAAATGTGACCATGCAGCATCTCTTCAACTTTATGAACAACTCCATAAGTAATATCAGGTCTTGTAGAAGTCACGTATCTCAGAGTCCCTACCAATTTTATGAAATATGTACCATCAACAAAATCATGTGTGTCATCTTTAGTCAATTTCAATCTCTCTTCGACGAAATTCAAAGTCAATTCAACTTTCTTTATATCAAACATTTTGAAAATATTATCATTATGTATTTTTCTCTTCTTGTATTCTTGAATAACTATTTTTTCCTTAAAATTATGTGCTTCTCCAATTAATTTATCTATGTTCTTGTATATCCACTTGGCTCCAATTGGTTGTTTTGAAGGCGGAAAATTTGTCAACTCACAAGTGTTATTTTTCTCAATAACATGAATTTCTTCATCCATTTTACTCATCTAATGATCATCTTTACCAGCTTCCTCAAAAGTAATTGGATCACAGTCTACAAATTTTGTAAAGTTCACAATATCTTTTTTAGATTAATATTTATTATTATCAATAACATAATCCTACAAACGAGCTGGTAGATGGCGATTTCTTTGTGGGCGAATGGATGTCTATGTTTGAACTGGACGAGCTACTTTTTCCTCTTGATGTATGCTAGAACTTCCTTCCTCTATAATTCAAACTATTGGTTCAGGCCTAGGCAACTCTGGATTTTTCTTTGACAATTCTCAAGTATTTTAATCATCAAAAGTTACATCGCTACTAATAATTACCTTTCAAGTATCTGGATTAAATAACTTGTCACCCTTTATCTCATGATTATAGCCAATAAAAATACACTTTTCTACCTTACCATCTTATTTCTTTTGCAAAACATCTGCAACATGAGCATAAGAAAGACAACCAAATAGTTTTAGATGAGAGATATTTGGTTTCATACCGGTCCAAAGTTCTTGTGGAGTTTTTTCAAAATTGGATCGAGTTATACACCTACTTAGAACATAAATTGCATGGGAGACAGCTTCTGACCACAATTCTTTGGGAATATTTTTCAAATCCATAATTGATCTCACCATATCCATCATTGTTCTATTTTTTCTTTCAACTGCACCATTTTGTTGAGGAGTTTATCTAGTACTCAATTAATATTTAGTGTCAAACTTTTTCATATAGTCATCACCAATAAGAAACTCAGTGCCCTTATCAGTTCTTAATGTCTTAACAAAATATCCACTTTGCTTTTCTACATAAACTATAAAGATTTTAAAGACTTCACATGCATAAAAATTATTTTTTCATAAAATAAATCCAAGTGTTTTGAATGAAATCGTCAATAAGAGTAATAAAGTATTTACTACCTCCATTGGAAGGAACTTCAACCAAAATCAAGTCTGAGTGGATTAGCGTCAATGGTGCATTAGTCATCGAAGCTTTGCCTTTTTTGAAAAGGTTTTTTGTAGTTCTTTCCCAAAATGCAACCCTCATACTTTGTATCAGGAAAACAACTGAAGGCAAACAATCAACTAGTTTATTTCTTGCAAGATATTTCAAACCCCCAAAATTCAGATGTCCAAAATATAGAATTCACAACCAAGTATCATTAAAGTTCACATAACTAAAGCAACGTTGATCTTCATGGTTGAGATAAAGAGGTCATAAACGACTTTGATACAATTGCAATTAATCATAATTTATCATCGCTAATAGTGCCAATTCTATACTTAAATTGCAAATCATATCATTTATCTGTCAGTTGTCCTAAGCTCAATAAATTATGATTAAGACTTGGAACATAATAAACATCATCTACAAAGTGAGAAGATTTATTTTTTGAAGTAATTGAAATTTTTCCTTTTCCAACAGCATACACTTTAGAGTTATTACCAAGTATTATGGTAGCTCGAAATGATTAATCTAGATCAACAAATCATTCCTTATCTTCAGACATATGATTACTACAACCAGAATCTATAAACCATTCATTCCTTTTATTTTCTTCTATTGAGCTAGAAAATAATAAAGTCTCTTGTTTATCTTTATAGTTTTCAGTCAATTTTGCATTTACTTCTCTATTTTTAGATTTTTTAAACCAACAATCTCTTTGATAGTGTCAAATATTTTCATAATTATGACACATAACTGTTGATTTTTCACGTTTCTGAATTTTTTTATTATTTTGTTGTTCCTTTCTAAAATTATTATTTCTATGTATGTAAGAAAAATTAACTCTACCACGATCTCAGAAATTACCTATGTTCCCTTGTCCTTTACCTCTCAAATTTTGACCTCTTTGATTTGTCTCAGCCAAGTTTGATATCTCTTCTTTTGGTTTATGTTGATTCACCTTTGCTTGCAACACTTTATCAAATGTTTCTATCGTCTATTGATTCAATGACATCATGTATGTCATCAACTCCCCTTCTAAATCATCAAATGTAAAAATGCTAAGATTTTTCGTGCCCTCAAGGACCATCTTCTTGGTGCAAAATTTTGTACTCAATGATCGCAATACTTTTTCAATAATTTTAATTTTATCTAAGTCTTTTCCATAAGTTATCATATCGTTCATAATATTAGTAACTCTGGTAAAAAAATCCTTGACGGATTCACTTGATTTCATTTGAGTTAACTCATATTGTCTTCTAAGATCTTGAAATTGGACTCTTCTAACGTCTGCAGAACTTCGATGTGAATTCACCAAAATTGTCAAAGACTACTTTGGTGACTTAGCATGTAATATTTTATAATATATGATGAGTTGTAGATTACACTCATTTGAGGCATTTTTAGTTCAATATTTAGTTTCCTCAATATCGAATTATGTCATATTCTAATGATATTTTAATAAATTTTACCTATGAAGACTAAGGGACTAGACAAGGATTAATACTTGAAAGACTGGCCAAAAAAGAGAAAGAATTATAAATTACTCCACACTAGCGGTCGCCTAACCAGAAGGGCAGATCACCCAAATGGCTTGATCTCCCCTATAGTTAAAGTGCTCATAATAAAAGATGTTCAAGGTAGGTCGGTGAGCTAACGAACAAATCGGCGACTCACCAAAAGAGATAGACGAATAGAATGACCATCACCGAAGGTGACAAGATTTAGACGAAATATGATGGCTTAAAAGGCAAACAAAGGTGGTACTCAGTGATCCGCTAAATGTGAAAGGTAGAATAAAATAATTTTCTTGAATGAGGTTCAAACACCTGAAACCTAAAGCAAGAGAAGCGTGAGCTAAGGAACAAACAATGGTTCACCAAACCAGCTTTGGGAGACTGATTAACATCGTCAAATCGGTAATGCAATGAATTTTGGGACAAATTTTAGGAAATTATAAATAGCCCAATGGAGAGAGAAAATGCAGCAGATTTTTGGAGAGGAGATTTTAGAATATAATTGGAGTTCCTAACTTTTTAGGAGTTTGAGAAAAATATTCTTAGTTTTGGGATTTTAACTTTCACTCTTGAATTTGACAATTTGAAGTTGAAATCAAAGGTGTTGATTATAATTGCTTAATTTCATCACATCCGTGAATGCTCTCATGATAGGTATATTTTCTTTACTTTTTGTGATATGTGGCTAAAACCCCAACTCTAGGGGTGCAATTATGGGGTTAGCTCACGAGGATCCTCATGAACACCTTCAATATTTATTGATATCTGTGGGTCTTTTGTCTTCAAGAATATCTCACAAGAGTCCATTCGCGTTCGATTACTCCCGTTCTCCTTTTTACAGTGGAAGAAACTAAATGGTTGACTAAGTTGCCAAATTATTCTATCACCTCTTGGGAGGAATTAACCGAAGCATTCTTAGAGAGATTCTTTCCTCCCTTGAAAATGGTAAAGCTTAGGGACAACATCCAAACTTTCAAAAGAATTTGAGGTGAACCTCTACATGAGACATGATTGCTGTTTTGAAAATTGCTTCTACAATGTCCAATACATAGTGTTCCAGAAAATTGGTTATTGCAATACTTTTATTGGAGCCTTGATTCGGTCAACAAGGGTTTGTCTTATTAACTTATTCAAGGTGGGCTGATGCGAGAACCGGTCAATATGGCAACGATATTACTAGATGATATGACAAAAGTGAACTCAACATGGCATACTACAGAGGATCAAGTATCTTCTCAACAATGGAAAAGAATCATGAGTGTGATGGAAATATGGCTAAAATGATGACCCAACTTGACTTGTTGTCTAAACATGTCATGGGATATGGACTTAAAGCGGTGAATGCAGTTGGTACAAGCATTGGACAATGCCCGGATGATGCTAAATTTGAAGAATTATATAATGAGGAAGTACAATTCTTGAGAAATCAAATGGAAGGTTGTCATCCCAACTATCCAAGGTAAGGTGGGAACCAAGGTTGGAAAAAAGATCGTGACAATGGTTGGAGATATTGAGGTGGAAATTGGAGAGATAGGGAAGTTGAAAAGGACAAATATATTCCCCCTCATGATCATCCCAAACAAAAGGAACCAGATGGACCGAAGGGAAAACACACTGATGAAATTTCTACACGGATCTTCAACAATGTTTAAGGGTCCGAAAGGGTGTTGAAGAATTTGAAAAGTGACTTCTCCACCTTAACTCAAACAGTACCCTGTAATTTAGTGTCAATCGAACAGCTCAAAACTCAATTTTGTCAACTCTCCACCCATATCAATCCAAGGCAAAAGAGAGTGTTGCCTTGCTACATGTATCAAATCCCAAGAATGATTGTTGATGAGTTGATGAGTGAGAACTATGTCGTGCCATGACGTTAAATAAGGTGCTTCTTGGGAGGCAACCCATGTTTATTTTATTGCTTTCAATAACATGGGTTATGAGTGCAGGTTAAAAAGAAGTCTCCTGCATCCAGTATTCTCCCAATCATCGCTCCAAGGGACCTCAATAGGCTCAAAGTAGCTGGAGAACGTACAATTCTTGAGGAGAGACAACTCTCTACAAATGTGTTAATGAGTGACTACCGATCCATCTGGGAAATGATCAAGTTTCATGGTTTGAAAGGTTCACAACAGTCCAACCTCCTTATGTCCCGACATAGGTATAAGAGTTCTATATGGCTTATGTAGAAGTCTTTCCCAAGAAGAAAAAAGGCACAGTCTGGAAACCATTGGATGAGGTCAATGTTTGTGGCAAAATGGTACCATGTCATGAAAACAAGATAAATTAGATATCTGGCACAAAAGGTGACAGTAATGGTAATTACAAGATCTAGTTAAATCAAGGCCTAGAGGCACTAAAGAGGTGGTTGGCCCCTCTCATCTCTAATGTCTCCAACCATGGATTGTTGATGGAAGGAGGATAGAAAAAAAAATATGAATGTCGTCTCCAAATATAGTTTGGGTTCATTAGTAGCACTATCAAGACATCTTAAAATGAGTCAATTCTTTGGCTACTGAAAGGCTCATTATTGAGGAGATGTTGATAAGGGCTCGTCAAGAGAAAATTTCTCTCCCATTCCCCATCCTGATCACACAACTATATGAGGATATAAGAGTTCCTTATCTTGTATGGACTTATGTAAGGATCATCCATGCCTCCTCCAATGATATACAAAGGATTAAGGTGGATTATTTGAAAGATGATGTAGCTCAAAGGAATCTTCCACCGCCAGACCTATGTTTGTAGTTGACCCTACCACTCTTGAGGCCGAGGCCACTCAGTCATATCCTTCTATGGAGCCTTAAGGTACACCGAGCCGTCTTCTATGCGATCCACTTCTAGTGTTGTTGCACCTGCCCCTACTCTTGTCTCCTGACCCCCTTGAGCTAGACCATTATATATCAATTGGGGAATCCTTGCCCAATTAGCAGATGTGAGGGCATCCAGGGTGGAGAAGGATATGCACAAGGTGATTGTTCATGTAACACCTCGGATCTCAAAATGAATAAAAATCCTAGTTTTCAGAAAACTGGTGCCAGTACCAACGAAACCACCCACGAACCGTAGGTAGAACCACATACTGTAAGTGGGGTTATGTCGCTAAGGTCCAAATTTTGATGGTCTCAGAACCCACCAACGGTGAACCTGTACAGTCTGTGGTTGGACCTACGAACCGTTGGTGAAGGTCAACAACCAATTGGAGGAAAATGGTTGTTGCATCAACTTCAAACGGTCATATCTTTTAGCACAAAATGAATTAGGTGGCCCATGACCTATCAAATTAAAGATAATTGAATCCTCTTTCCAACACCACCAAGTTTGCTAAAATCCAAGGTCGAGTAAAAAGTTATGCTCATTTTAGTGAAGCCTTATCGGGCAGAGCATGAACGATGACTCTAAATGAAGGTCGGTAGTTCAAACGACGGCCCTTCATTCCTGTAGTAGATGGCACTCGTCATTTATAAGTCAGGGTCGTTTTGGTCCTCTTCCCTCTGCATTAGGCACTTAAACTACGTCGTTTGATACCTAAACTACGTCTTTTTACTCAGTCTAAGCCTAATAACTTAGTCAGACATACCCAGAACCCTAATTCTCCAAAAATCATCCAAACTTGGAGCAAAAAGAAGAGGAAAAGTCGACCAAACCTCCCAAGAACAAGCAGTAGTGTTCTTCAAAATTCTGCCCCAAAATCCAAAGGATTTCTCCATAGTTTTATCACCAGGTGTGTGGGATTTCACTAGTGGGTTCCTTTCATCCACTAGGTCCCTAGAATTCAGTCAGTTCCTTGATTCTCCATATCTTGTTTAGACCTAGGGTTTCTAAAACCTTGGATATTTACTGTGATTTAGTTATTGTAGTATCCTAAATTGAAATAACTTGTTTCTTGGAAAGTTTGCTTGATTCCTTGCATGAAACCTAGAACCCTAGTTGTATAAATTCTCTTAGTTCACGAATTATACTTGCTAGGTCAATTAAACAGATAATCATACTCCAGATTTTGAATGTCACATTCTCAGTATATAAATGTTGCATTCTAAGATTTGTATGTCAGTATTTTCACCTATTCAATATTTCAGTTATATTTCTTTCATACATATATTCAGTTGGGAGTAGACTTAGCACCGAGTTGCACTAGGGTTCAATGTACCCTCATAGTTCCAGAACTATATGCCCGCGTAGGATTTTAAGTCCCCTCTGTTGGGCATCAAATTTAGTGATCGCGCCACTCATGCCTTTTTACCCCTTGCAAGGTATATTGGTTCCTCTCGATGGGGCATATACATTAGACTCCATGTTAAGCTCACGTTGTTTATGTCGGTTAATAGTAGCTCCCACAGTCAGACTCTTAGTGCATTTGACCAGGTTTTCAGTATATACTTCAGCATTCAGTTCAACATGTTATTTTCATGATTAGTACTTGGTCATTGCATTCAACTTAGCTTTTCAGTTATGTTTCAATATTTACTTTCTTGCTCATTTTATGTCATTATCAATTATGCTTTGTTCAACTTATATATATTTGCTAAGATTAGTATTTATATCCTGCATGCTTAGTACATTCCAAGTACTGACACATACTTGGCTCTACATCCTTTCATGATGTAGGTTCAGGTACTCAGCATCCAGATCACTCTTAGATCGATTCTCGGTCTACATTCAGCAGCTTTAGTGGTGAGTCCTCATATTCCGAGGACAATAGACATGCTTTCATTTTAGTTTTCAATTTTGTTAGAGTTAGTTAGGGGCATGTCGCAGCAACTCAACTCAGTTAGATGCTTTTCAGACATAGTAGTAGATTCAGCTTGAGTTGTTAAGTGATTGTTTCAGTTAACGCTCAACTCTTAGTATGTTTTACATATTCAGACTAGTTTGGGTTTTCCATTCTTGCAGTTATCCATTGTTTTAGCTTCCGCATAGTACATGTTTTACTCAGTTAATCTTAGTATGCTTGATATATGCTAGACAAATGGTTAGCCTGGGGTCACTCATGATCCAAGGTCTCTTGTTACGTTAAGGGAGTAGCCTCGGGGCGTGACAAACTTGGTGTGAGAGTGTTAGGTTCAAGAGTTCTAGTATGTCTGAAAGCCACACTAAGTAGAGTCTCTTTCATGTGTGTGAAGCATGCCACATCAATGAGGAAGAGGCTACGAAGTGTTTTAAGAAAAACTTCACTTTCTTTGCTATTCTTATCATGCGTGGGTATGATCCAACTTCTCCTTTCTAATCCATCGTTATGATTTTTAGATTATGCCTCCTTGTAAAGCTAATGCACATAATGCTAATGCACGCAATGCTAATGTAGTTCCTCCAGTCCCGAACCATGAGGTTAGGAATGCAGAATTTTGGAATGTTATCCCGCTCTTGGCTCAGAGTGTGGCCAATCAGAACAATCAGTAGGCCCAGTTCCTACAAACACGAATGGTGGATCAGTTGCAGCTAGGGTTCGAGACATTTTTCGTATGAATCCGCCAGAATTTCTAGGGTCGGTTGGTGAGGACCCATAGAACTTCATTGATGAGGTTAAGAAGATTCTTGAAGTAATGCAAGTGACTGGTACTTAGAGTTGAGTTAGCATCCTATCAACTCAATGATGTAGCTCATATTTGGTTCACGCAGTGGAAGGAAAACAGGGGTGAGAATGCATATCCTGTGACTTGGGATTGTTTTTCTGGAGCTTTTCTAGACATGTTTTTCCCAAGAGAGTTGAGGGAGGCTAAGGCCCATGAGTTTATGAACTTGAAGCAGGGTTCAATGTAGGTCCAAGAGTACGGGCTGAAGTTCACCTAGATCTCTAGGTATGCTCCACACATGGTTTCCTCTCCAAGGGCACAAATGAGTAAGTTCTTGTTTGGGGTATCCGATTTGGTGAAGACCTAGCGCAGGAATGCTATGCTCCTAAGGGATATGGATATCTCCAGACTAATTACTCATGCTCAGCAGGTTGAGGGAGATAAGCTTAAGGAAACGGTTAAAGGACAACAAAAAGACCAGAACAGGAAACTATGAATACTCACAACAAATGTCAGGTGGTGAAAATCGTTCAAAGTTTCTCCAAAAGTCTACATCCCAGCACCTTCATCAGCTAGTGCTCCATCCCCCAGGTTTCAACAGGATCAGAAAGGTAGGGCATCAGGCTCTAAGTCTCTGGGGAGTACTTCAAGTAACAAGACTTTCCAAACTTGTCCAAAGTGTGGTAAGAAACATCCGGGCGAGTATCTTGCATGCAGGGAAGGGTATTTTGGGTGTGGTCAGTCTGGCCATAGGTTGAAGGATTACTTCTTCAGGCAGGGGAAAGGAGGTAACAACAATAGGGATCAGTCTACAGCTCCAGCAGGTTGCCCAACTCAGCAGGGTGCTTCATCTGGTACAGGTGGCTGTCAGCGCCATAACTGGTTGTATGCTCTCCAAGCTCTCTAGGACCAGAAAGATTCTCCTGATGTATTCACTGGTACGTTACGAGGCCTTCACTTAGATGTTAGTTCATTGTTGGATTCAGGCGCTACACTATCTTTTATAACTCCCTATATAGCAAAAAACTTTGGTGTTAGTCCAGAAACTCTTTCAGAACCCTTCTCAGTCTCTACTCCAGTTGGTGACCCACTTATAGCTAGACGGTATACAGAAATTGCCCTATCACAATCTATCATAAAGTCACCTCAGCAGATCTTGTAGAGTTAGAAATGGTAGATTTTGATATCATTCTAGGCATGGATTGGTTACATTCTTGTTATGCCTCAGTCGATTGTAGAACCAGAATCGTTTGATTTTAGTTTCCAACCGAGCCAGTCTTAGAGTGGAAGGGTTGTAGTTCAATGCCTATGGGTCAATTCATCTCTTACATTAAGTCTAGAAAAATGATTTCCAAAGGGTATATCTATCATCTTGTTCGGGTTAAGGATTCAAACTCTGAAACCCCAACTATTGAGTCAGTCCCTATAGTAAATGAATTCTTGGAAGTGTTCCCAGAAGATCTTCCCGGAGTTCCTCTCGAAAGGGAAATCGACTTCGGAATAGATCGCTTTCCAGATAACCAGCCTATTTCGATTCCTCCTTACAGAATGGCTCCAGTCCAAACGACAGCCCGTCAGTCCTGTAGTGACTGGCACTTATCAGTTTTAGGATAGGATTGTATTGGCCCTCTTTCCTATGCATTAGGCACTTAAACGACGTCGTTTGATGACTAAAATACATCGTTTTACTCAGTCTAAGACTAATAACTTAGTCAGACATACCCAGAACCCTCATTCTCCAAAAATCATCCAAACATGGAGCAAAAAGAAGAGGAAAAGTCGACCAAACCTCCCAAGAGCAAGCAACAATGTTCTTCAAAGTTCAGCCCCAAAATCCAAAGAATTTCTCTGTAGTTTTCCTCACCAGGTATGTGGGATTTCACTAGTGGGTTCATTTCATCCACTAGGTCCCTAGAATGCAGTCAGTTCCTTGATTCTCCATATCTTGTTTAGACCTAGGGTTCTAAAACCTTGGATATTTACTATGATTTAGCGTTTGTAGTATCCTAAATCAAAATAGCTTGTTTCTTGGAAAGTTTGCTTGATTCCTTGCATGAAACCCAGAACCCTAGTTGTATAAATTCTCTTAGTTCACGAATTATACTTGCTAGGTCAGCTAACCATATAATCATGCTCCAGATTTTGAATGTCACATCTCAGTATATAAATGTTGCATTCTAAGATTTGTATGTAAGTATTTTGAGATATTCAGTATTTCAATTACATTTGTATCATACATATATTTAGTTGGGAGTAGACTTAGCACCGAGTTGCACTAGGGTTCAACGTACCCTCATAGTTCCAGAACTATGTGCCCGCGTAGGATTTTAAGTCCCCTCTGTTGGGCATCAAATTTAGTGATCGCGCCACTCATGCCTTTTTACCCCTGGCAAGGTATATTGGTTCCTCTCAATGGGGCATATACATTAGACTCCATGTTAAGCTCACGTTGTTTATGTCGGTTAATAGTAGCTCCCACAGTCAGACTCTTAGTGCATTTGACCAGTTTTTCAATATATACTTCAGCATTCAATTCAACATGTTATTTTCATGATTAGTACTTGGTCATTGCATTTAACTTAGCTTTTAGGTTATGTTTCAATATTTACATTCTTGCTCAGTTTATGTCATTGCTTAGTTATGCTTTGTTCAACTTATATATATTTGTTCAGCTTAGTATATATATCTTGCATGCTCAGTACATTCCAAGTACTGATGCATACTCTGCGCTACTTCCTTTCATGATGTAGGTTTAGGTACTCATCATCCAGATCACGCTAAGATCGATTTTTGGTCCGCATTCAGCAGTTTCAGTAGTGAGTCCTCATATTCCGAGGACAATAGACATGCTTTCATTTCAGTCTTTACTTTCAGTTTTCAGTTTTCAGTTTCGTTAGAGTTAGCTCGGGGCATGTCCGAGCAACTCAACTCAGTTAGAGGACTTTCAGACATAGTAGTAGATTTAGCTTGAGTTGTTAAGTGATTGTTTCTGTTATCGCTAAACTCATAGTATGTTTTACGTATTCAGACTAGTTGGGGTATTCCCTTCTTTTAGTTATCCATTGTTTTAGCTTCCACATAGTACACATTTTACTTAGTTATATTCAGTTTGCATGATATATGCCAGATTGATTAACGTTTCAAGCACACCTCATCCAATTCTAGGTGTAAATGATGTTAAGTAGTATAAAACCCAACGAAGAGTGGGGTCGAATCCACAGGGAGCGGTACGTGTTCAAATTCAGTTATGAAGTACAAATGTGGTCTAAATAGTTATAGGAATAGAAATTATCGAAAAAGACAGGTAAACAAGTCTAAAGGGGTGACAACGAATGTCAGATGGGGGTTTTGGTTTGCAATTATCAGCTATAACGCAGTCAAACAATAATGAAATAACAATATAGAGAGGAATTCTCGTGATGTGATCGATTATAGGCAAATTTCACTATATGGGTAATTGAAACTACTAATAAATAGCTAAGTAATAGTGGGTAGGCTAGGCTATAGGTGAGATAGCTTTCTCTCGAACAACTATCACTATTCAAGTGATTTCTTTTGAACATCAACAAGCTTAGCAAATAAGAACAGCCCACACCTTAATTCATCTACTCTCTCGAGCTAGATAGGTAGAATTGGGGTTAGGATTTACTCTTTCGAGCTAAACCCATATCAACCCAATAACTACAATCATCAATTGAAAGCTTTGATTCTAAAACCCTTTTTTCAAGCAAGCCCAGAATTCTAAGTTCGAATTACATTTGCAACTACAATTCTTAGATTAAAACACAACTATCAATTAAACCCACTTATATTAAGCATTTAAATCAGTAATAATCAATACCCATAAGCGAATTCAACCAATAATCACAAGATCACACCCCAAGAATTGGGGTTTTAGCCAAACATCATAAAAAGGTAAAAATAATTACCAACTCGATTAGCCATCAGTTGGGTAAGAGTCTCCAAGCCTTTACAATGTTCCAAAATAGTTAAGTTCAAAAACCCAAGTCAAAACACTGAAAATTCTTCAATAAAAATTCCAAAACTTAGTGAAAACTCTAGCTCTAGAATGAGAACTGTAATATCTCGGAGAGAAATGGGTTGGAACTTCTGAGAACTCCTCAAAAATCCTTTTAAAAATCAATTTATAGTTTCCCAAAATATAGCCTAAAAGTCCCACGGTGGATTAAGTCGGGCTCGCCGAGTGGTTCGGCGATCCGCCCTTTGCTCCCTTCCATCGCCATTTTGCATTGGTCTTCAGTATCCTAGGTCCGGTAACTTTGGGTGATCTAGTGTGTTGTTGTGGAGTGGATCGGCGATTCGCCGATTGGCCATTTCTGTCGCCAACTTTGTTTCTTCCCCATGGCTGGCACACTGGAACTTTAGGCGAGCTAAAGAGCCACTCGGCGGTTCGCCGAGTGGTCTTGGCGATCACCAAGATCGCTTTTCTCCACCTCTTCAACTTGTTTTGCTCCTTTTTGCATGTTAGTGTCCTTGCCTTGCTTCTTACCTCACATACTTTAAAATAAAGGCTTTAACATTAGTTTATAGCATAAATTAGGCATTTGAGAACACTAAAATCATTAAAACAAAGCCCTAAATGTGTCGAAATCTCAGACTCATCAACACCCTCAACTTAAACTTTTGTTTGTCCTCAAGTAAAACTCAAGATTAGCAGTTCAATAAGGATGTCTACAAACAGTATTGCTCAAGATTCAACATAAATGCACACACAAGGTTCAAACTACACATACAATGTTCAATTGTGCACTCAAAGATTCAAATTGTGACTCACCATTATCAAGTGTACTCAAGCTCACAATGCTTGCTTCAAATGTAAGTTCAAGCTCAACAAAGGTACTCAAATGCCCTCACAACAAAGATGATTCCATAATCACACAAAATATCTCAAGAATTTAAAGTTTCAGAATCACATACAACTCTCACACTCACAAAGATGAGCACATGCATGACTCCACCCATAGGCTTGCCCTTATTTTGCAATCAACATTCGTTTCAGCTCACTAAAGATCACAAAGGTCTTTTTAAGGCTTGTAACGGGGCTGAGTGTAAAGGTATGGTCATTTAGGCATAGTGGCTTCTACCTTCATGAAGTATGGCCTGAAAATCACTCTTTTTCCTTCTCTTTCACATTCAAACATACTCAAAATTCAGCCCATTATTCAACTAGACATGAATCACCGGATACCCCATTTTTTACTATGTTCACACACTTTATTTCACAATTTTTGCTCTTTTTCAGTCTAATTCTTTTCTTCTTTTTTTATATGTAGGGGCTCCATTTTTTTCAAAACAATCCAAAATCCATGGGGAATTCTTCACACTTCTTGACTTTCCTTCTCTTTCACCACACCCCCTTTGGCCTAAGTTGGCTATTCAAACAAGCCAAAACTTCATGAAGATTAAGGGTGAATGGATAAAAAGGTCAAAGTTTGCTCAAGTTTCATAAAAAAAGGTAGGCTCAATGGGTGCCAAAACAACATTCACACTTCTCACAAGGGTGGCCACAAAAGATATATGTTGTCAAATAGGTTCACTTTTCAAAATTCTTGCCTAAGATCATTTCAATTGTTCACTTCACTCAATCAATCGGACTAACGGGGCAAGTTCTAGGTGTCATCAAATACAATGTTCAAGACGACCTCACCACACAAGGCATTGGTACCAATATCAAACAAGACTCCACACTTTCTAGCTAGCGTGCAATGTTCATCACAATAGACTAATTCAACAACCGGCTAGTCACAACTAGATGCTAAAAGTTCACATATTGCCTATGTAACATAGTTTGCCTCATCGTAGCCACACATTCATTTCATTCAATTAAGAGCACTATTCAAGTCATTGGTATTGACCACATCCGACACTCAAATTTGCACAAGAAAAGCCACAATCACACACACAAGAGTTGATAAAATTATAAAATTGGTTCAAATACTATTTTCATGTCAAAGCAAAGGGCCACACACAAGCTACAACACAATTCAACAATCAAGATATATCTAAAAACCAATAACCTCAATATTCACAAAACCACTAATCAATAACAGAGCCAATATTCACAAAAATAGTCACAAGAGGAAGGTATGGAAATACCTCACCCCACCCAACAAAGTTAAACACTTGTCCTCAAATGCAACTAAAACAATAGAATAGTCAATAAAACAACATAGAGGGAGGTAAAATAATCATCCTGCCAGGCTAGGCCTGGGTGAAGTCTGCATCTCACTCACTTCGTCTGTCGGGGAATCAATGTCCAGTGTCTCAGCTATCAATACACTCTCAGTCTGGTGCATCAGTGTCTGGGATCTCAGAAATTGTGGCTCCACTGGAGCTCACCATGGGAACATCCGTCAAAGAAGCCTGCCTCGTTGTCTCGTACATAACACCCTCTAGATCAGTCAGGTCCTCATAAACAGCCTCATCATGCACACCAAACTGCTCCTCATCTGTCTCGGCCTCAGACTCAGCAGCAGCAACATCAACCCTAATCTCATCTCCGATAGTAGCTGGAGGCACCTCAGAACAGGCTGGAACATCTACACTCGGGTCATCTGGGATCTCCACTATCCCAAATAGTGAAGTAAAGTTTATGGACTTCAGATGGTCCACATCCTTTCTCAGCTCAGAAACATCGACCTTCAAGGTCGTCACCATCTCAGTAGCACCCAGTCCTCTCTCACAAACCTCTACTCTCGTTGTGAGGGCATCAATAAAATCCTTGACAGGCGTCAATGCAACATTAATAGCTCTCTCAATCATCACAGGAACGGCGCCTCTAGCAGGGAGGCACATACATCAGCATAATAGGCTAGGTGCCCCATCTTGAGAAGCATGGCCTGGGTGATGAGAGGCCTAGAAATAGGAGTACTAGCAGCAGATCTAGGGGGCGGGGTAGAACTAAATATCCAGGAGTGTCGGAAGGAGCATCGCTAGAAGTATGTGAAGGCCCATTGGCCGGAGTAGGCATGAATGCCTCTGCAGGTAGTGTGTCAATATCTACCTCTGGGGATCTGTCCACCGAAGCTGCTCTCCTCCTATCAACCTCGTCCCGTGTGTACTCAGCCTCAATACGACGGATATCTATAGTGATCATACTCCGGTATTCGTGCATGAAATATGTAGCCCTCTCAAACACATCATTTATATCATCACTGTTGCATTTAACTTTCATCCCTCGGACCATGACGAAGTCCACCAGCTTGAAGGCACTAGCCTTCTTCTTCCCTTGAGGCACCAGGTCACTGTAGGTAGCATAGAACTCCCGGACCCATGTAGGAATGTATGGGCCACGAGTCCTGGTGAAGACCTTGAATCTCTGGAACCTGAGAGTGTCCCATACTGTTGGATGTATGTCCACCACACCATCTGTGGACAGTCTCTTCTCCTCTAAGATGGTCCTCAATCCCTCGGCTTTTCACCGATTGAGTGATCCGGTAGGAGGACTCTAAACTGGTGGCGCTGGAACCACCGTCTGTGCTGGATGAGGTACTGGAGCTGAAGCTGGAGGGGTCGGCTCTGGAATCCTAGATGGATAATGATGAACTTTGGAGCGTAACTCCGTTTGTCAGGGCTATAATAAATTGATCATTCTCAGGCTCAGAGAAAGAAGCCTGAGAATCATATGATTCGGCCTCACTACAGGAGTTGTACTTCGGTGTCTCAGTCATGGGAGCCTTGCCCTTTCCCATTCCTCCCTTTGGAGGTAGCTTCTTCGCTTTAACATTGGAAGCAGTAGCTTCCTCATTTATCACGACTCCTCGAGCCCGCTTTCAGGAAGGCATGCCACAATCAGTCAAGTTAGTTCTAGCCCTTCCTGCAAATAACGTATAGAAACTTTAGAAAAGGTGCAGAAAAAATACATAAAATATGCTGCAGAAAGGCTCTCCGAACCATTCGGCGAGTCGCTGAATCACTTTGGTGAGCCAAGTTGAGCTCGCCGAAAGTACCAACACAAAAAATTTCAGAATTCATGTTGGTCGGTGATGTTCAGGGCATTTGACCAAAATTAGCTATTTGAGGTCTTTTACGCTTAAAAATGACGTCAAACGCTCAATCATTAGGCAAACTACATCATTTAGCACAATATGGGGTTACTCAGACTTCACCCCACTAGACCCAATACATTTTTATCGCAACCTAATGATTTAGACTCAATTTTAGACAAGCAAAAACACGAGAATCAATCAATTACGTACAATTAGGAACTAATTCAACTCATTACGGGCAATCCAACAAGTAATCAACAATTAAATCATGCTACCCAACAACCATCAACAATAATTTACCGATTTGCATTCAAGTTCAACCACATATGGAGTTTGGGGTTCGAAAAACCAACCTTTTATGCCGAAAAAGATAGATTGTAATGAAAGGTAGCAAAGTTCCACAATCCCAAGCAAAGAGTTCACAAGATACGAGAGTTAAAATAATAAAATACTAAAGATCTAGTATAAGGTGAGAGGGTACAAGAGTTGAAAAGTTAATAAAGTGAAATGATTTTGAAATTTTAAATTGTTTGGCCTTTACAACCTTTCAGTTCGCGCTCCATTCGGCGGTATAAGTCGTGCTCGCCAAAACTCTTGGTGATGCGTCGAGTGGTATTTTAGCTTGCTGAGTTTTACATAACTCCCAACAATTTAGGGGTTCAAACGGCGGACAAAGTCGACCTCGCTGACCTATTCGGTGAGTTGTCGACTGACCCTCTACCTCGCCGAGTTTTATAGAGTTCCCCATCAGGCAGGGCAGTTCCAATGGCGGTCCAAATTGGGGGTCGCCGACCTCTTTGGCGGTCCGCCGACTGGACTCTTGCTGGCCAAATTACCTATTTTCCAACACTTTTCACTTTTCAACCTGCACAATCAACACCCATTATTCAAAAGCAACACAATAAAACACCAAAAATTTGGATTGCCTACCAAGAAGCATCTTAGTTAACGTCGTGGCACGATGGAAATACCAATTCAAGCTTCATTTTTTGGGGTTGGCCGTTGTGTCACTAGGCAACCCTCTTTTAGTCTTAGATTCAATTGGGTTGAGATTTGACCCATTTGCGTTTCTAGCTGCTTAATAGAGACTGAGTGAGAGGTCACCGTCTGATTGAGAGTTGAGACATCCTCCTTCATCTCTGTCAACACTTTGTTTGACCCTTCAACTTTGTTGAGGATGCGTTAGAGCATGTCCTGCGTACGGACATTTTCCGACTCCTTAGGTTTTTGACGCTCATGGGGTGGAACGTACCTATCCTTGTCACCCTCTCTTTCCTTCCAAGAAGCATTACGATCATGCCAATCTCTTTCACGGTCTCTCCATCCCTCATCTCTATTCCAACTCAGATTTCCACCCAGCCTTGGATAGTTTGAACGATAAACTCCTCCTTGATTAGCTAGGAAGTTCACTTCCTCATTGTACAACGCTTCAAACTAGGCTTCTTTAGGCTTTGCTCCACCAACACCCAGAACATTTACACTCTTCAACCCACTACCCATCATATTTTTTGCCAATAGATTCAGTTGGGTCAACATCTTGGCCATGTTTTGGTCTCTCTATGGATCCTTTTCGATCTGCTCTTTAGACATTCTAAAAGTGAGAGTAGAGACTTGGTCTTCACGAGTGTACCATGCCCTATTGATCTTGGTCATTCCATCAAGGAGTTGAGATGTTACTTCATAGAGCTATTGCATTATACCTCTGGGAAAAAGTTGATCAGCAACTTCTTTGTTCACCGAGTCAAGACTCCTATAGAAGTACTGTTGCAATATATGGTTTGGCAGTCTGTGAGTTAGACATTGAAGCACCAATTTCTTAAACCTCAGCCACGTCTCGTGGATTGGTTCACCTTTCAAGCATTTGAAACGTTGGATGCTATCTCTGAGCGCTATCATCTTTGACAGGGGAAAGAATCTCACATTGAATGATGTGGTAAGCTCATCCCAAGAGGTGATCTCAGCAACTCAGCTAACTATTTGCTAGCCTCACCCATCAAGGAAAATGGGAATAACCTAAGACGGATTGATTCGTGTAATACATTCTTGAATGAGAACAGACCACAAACGTTCACGAAGTTCTGAATATGCTCATGGGGGTCTTCGTGAACCAATCCTCTATATAATCCCTTCATTTGGAAGAGATGTAACATTGTGCTAGTAACATGGAAGATGGTATTCCCTTCAAGTGGAGGTAGACATATTGCACCCACACCACCCAATGGAATTGGGTCATTCACAATTGGGTCATTTACATCATTGAGATTCCTAATATCATCTTGGTGGCCCACTTGGCTACCATAACTCCCGTGTACACTCATCTCTTCCTCAGTTCAACACAAACACAAAACTAAAGTAAGTCGATTCAACTACAACCAAAAAGATCACAATTCAACTTAAATAAAAGAATTTCAAAAAACACCACTTCTCCGACAGTGGCTCCATTTTGATTAACATTTCAAGCACACCTCATCCAATTCTAGGTGTAAACGATCGTTAAGAAGTATAAAACCCAACAAAGAGTTGGGGTTGAACCCACAAGGAGCGGTACATGTTCAAATTCAATTATGAAGTACAAATGTGGTCTAAATAGTTATAGGAATATAAAATATCGAAAAAGACATGTAAAACAGTCTAAAGGGGTGACATCGAATGTCAGATAGGGGATTTTGGTTTGCAATTATCAGCTACAACGCAATCAAATAATAATGAAATAACAATATAGAGATGAATTCTCGGGATGTGATCGATTATAGGCAAGTTTCACTATATGGGTAATTGAAACTACTAATAAATAGATAAATAACAGTGGGTAGGCTAGGATATAGGTGAGATAGCTTCCTCTCGAACAACTATCACGATTCAAGTAATTTTTTTCGAACATCAACAAGCTTTTAGCAAATAAGAACAACCCACACCTTAATTCATCTACTCTCTCGAGATAGATAGGTAGAATTTGGGTTAGGATTTACTCTTTCGAGCTAAACCCATATCAACCCAATAACTACAATAATTAATTGAAAGCTTTGATTCTAAACCCCCTTTTTCAAGCAAGCCCAGAAATCTAAGTTTGAATTGCATTTGCAAGTACAATTCTTAGATTAAAACACAACTATCAATTAAACCCACTTATATTAAGCATTTAAATCAGTAATAATCAATAACCATAAGCTAATTCAATCAAAAATCACATGATCACACCCCAAAAATTGGGGTTTTAGCCAAACATCATAAAAAGGTAAAAACAATTACCAACTTGATTAGCCATCAGCTGGGTAAGAGTCTCCTAGCCTTTACAATGTTCCAAAAAAGTTAAGTTCAAAAACCCAAGTCAAAACCCTCAAAATTCTTCAATAAAACTTCCAAAACTTAGTGAAAACTCTAGCTCTAGAATGAGAACTGTAATATCTGGGAGAGAACTGGGTTAGAACTTTTGAGAACTTCTCAAAATTCCTTTTAAAAATCAACTTATAGTTTCCCAAAATTTAGCCTGAAAGTTTCGTCGGTGGATTAAGTCGGGCTTGCCGAGTGGTTCGACGATTCGCCCTTTGCTTTTTTCCATCGCCATTTTTCATTGGTCTTCAGCATCCCAGGTTCGGTAACTTTGAGCGATCCAGTGTGTTGTCGCGGAATGGATCGGTGATTCACCGATTGGCCATTTCTGTAGCCAACTTGGTTTCTTCCCCAGGGCTGGCACACTGGAACTTTAGGCGAGCTAAAGAGCCACTCGGTGGTTCACCGAGTGGTCTTGGCGATCATTAGGATCACTTTTATCCACCTCTTCAACTTGGTTTTCTCCTTTTTGCTTGTTAGTGTCGTTGCCTTGCTCCTTACGTCACATACCTAAAAATCAAGGCTTTAACATCAGTTTATAGCATAAATTAGGCATTTGAGGACACTAAAACCATCAAAACAAATCCCTAAATGAGTCGAAATCTCAGACTCATCAACACAGGGTTAGTTTAGGGTCACTCGTGATCCTAGGTCTCATGTTACGTCAACGGGTAGCCTCAGGGTGTGATATTTCAGGTTATTGAGGCTGTTTTATCTCCCTTGAGAGATAAGTTTACTTAGTGTGAGGCCAGTATAGTGTCACATGGTGAGAGGTTAGATAATCTTAACTTTTTTGCGGGATGAGCTTACCACTCTTTAGGTTGGTGTGTCCTAGATAAGGTCCACATACATTTTCGTGCTATGGGGTGAAGTTCCCTTTCTTGATGTGCCTGAGCCTCTGCCTACCTCTGTACCAAGTGTTGCGGTTCCACCTAGTGTGGTTAAGCATCACAGAGTGGGTGTTAGTATTATTGATGTTGTTGTTGATGTTGATAGAGTTAAGGATGGGGACGATAATGATTTTTTCTAGGAGACTGATAAAGAGGATATACGGAGAGAGGAGGATGAGCAGCAGATTGCTATGACCCTGATGGAGTTGTATGACATTAAGGAGACGGTGGTACATTCTACATTGGAGAGATCCTATGAGGAGATTTCCACAATTGCAACCAATGAGGTTTCTTCAGACTCCACCATTCCTCCCATTGACACGTCGGGGCATTGATGCCCAAGTTGAGACTATTGACCTGTCTCTTATGATTATCTTATAGGGTACTGATATTCAGGATGATATCTACCCCTCTAAGACTCTAGATCTGAGGACTCCACATGAATAGCCTGTTAGGGGGGACTTTTATTTCTTCTCACGTACTTACTTTTATTCCACATTGAGGACACTACTATTTTATTTTTGTAGGGTGAGGGCACTTGTGTAAATATTCAACTTTTTGAGTGTATTTTGTTATTTTTAGTTTAGTTTTTGATAATTGTAGTATATTGATATTTTTGTTTTATTATAGTGGTTTGATGGTTAGATCATTTTCTCTCCAAATTCATTTGCCCCATGAGCTTGGAAGTCGTTGAAATGTGCTTGAATTTATATTGATAATGTTTGAGGATCGATTGTGTTCAATATCTATGTCATGTATAGTACTCATGATGAGAAATTTAGTGTTGGTATTGCAAAAAGAAATTAGTGTGGCTGCACTTTTGAATGATTTTTTTTAATTTTGTATTGACTAGCTGTGTTTTGATGTGAGTCTTGCAATGAACATCACATGTAAGCTTTTGATCTTGTCGAGCTATGATAAATGATTGTGTTTAAAGTGCCTTGTATAGTGAGGTTTTACTTGATATCATACTTGTTGAATCCTAGAATTTGCCTTGTTAGTCCAATTGTCTAGCTTTGCCAAATGCAAAAAGTGATCTGGGCACTTACTTTGAGAGAAAACCCAAATGCTCATACCCTTTGTGACTACCTTCTGGGGATGTGCAACCATCTTGGCACCAACTGAGCCTAAACAGTTTGTTGGCAACCTTGTTGAAACCTCTTAAGCTAAATTATTCCTAACTTCACACCCAAAAATCCTTTTAGAAGCATTGATTTGTTTGAACAATCAACTTAGCACAAAAACCTAAGTTGGGGGTGTGGAAAGGAAGGTGGAAAGAAAGACAAAAGGAGATTGAACTTTGAAGTATGTTACTAAAAGAAGGAACCCCTACTTATAAAAAAAGCAAAAAAATTGAAAATTGAAATGAAAAAGAAAGTTTGAGGAAAAATAAAGGGTATCCAATAAAATGATTGACAAGTTGAAGTTTGAGTTTTCAATTGAAAAGAATTGAAAGAAATTGAAAAGAGGTGAAAATTATTGCAACACTGCTTTGAAAAGGTGAAGTCACTGAGTGAATTGACCATACCTTTACCATCAACCTCATTACAAGCCTAAAAGACCCTTGAGGTCTTGCATGAACTAGGTTGTGTGATGATTGGAAAATATGGGTAAACCTATGGGATAAAGCTTGTGTGTATTTCTCTTTCAGAGAGCGAGAGCTGTAGTGATTGCTAAATTTGTTATTGATTTGCTTTGTGAGAGCATGAAATCATTCTTGATGTGAGGGAACTTAAATGCATTTGTTGAAATATGATTTTACTTAAGAAAAGAAGCTATGGTGAGCTTGAGATTAAATTATTACCGACTAGTGAACATTTGAAGTTTTTTTTTATCATGATTGTGTGATGCATTTTCTTGAGAGTAGTCTTGTAGTGACACTTACATATTGACCCTCATTGAGAATTATTATAGATACCTATGTTGAACTAATTGTGCTCTTGATTACTTAAGGACAAGAAAAAGCTTAAGTTGGGGTATTGATGAGTGGTAGACTTACACTCATTTGAGGCTTTTTTAGTTTAATAATTATTGTCCTCAATACCTAATTATGTCATATTCTGATGATATTTTGATTATTCGCGGCTATGAATGCTAAGTGACAAGGCAACGATGAATACATGAAAGAATGGCCAAAAACAGGGAAAGAAGTGTAAACTCCACACAGACAATCGCTTAAATCCCAAATGGCTTTACCTCACCTAAAGTGATTATGCTCAAAATTAAAGATGTTCAAGGTAGGTCGGTGAGCTAACGACCAAATTGGTGACTCGTCAAAAGAGATAAGCGGACTGATTGACCATCGTCGAAGGTGATAAGATTTGGATGAAATATGAAGGCTTAAAAGGTGAACAAAGTATTACTCGGTGATTCGATGAATGTGAAAGACAGACTCAAATGATTTCACCCACTGAAGTTCAAATAGATGTCGATCTGCCGAACCCTCTTGGTGAGCCCAACTAACATCGTTGAATTGGTCATGTAGTGAATCTTGGGCCAAACATTGAGAAATTATAAATAGCTTAAAGGAGAGAGAAAATGTATTAGTTTTTGAGACGAGATTTTAGAATAGAATTGGAGTTCCTAACTTTGTATGAGTTTAGAGAAATATTCTTAGTTTTTGAGTTTTAACTTTCACTTTTGGATTTGACAATTTGAAGTTGAAATGAAAGTGGGTTTTGATTATAATTGCTTAATTTTATCACTTTCATGACTGATCTCATGATAGGTATAATTTCTTTACATTTTGTGATGTATGGCTAAAACCACAATTTTAGGGGTGCAATTATGGGGTTGAGTGTTGAGTAAATGCAATGGGTATTGTGTTTTGCTCTGTTTTATTGAAGTTCATTCATGGATTTGGACTGATTATCGTGGAGTTAATTCATGGGTTAAAGTTGCAAACTTAATTCTAGTTTCGATCTTCAATTGATGCTCGGAAGCGATCAATTGGAGTGGTAATTAGTCTAATACATGCAATTTAGATTTGATGTCTATGATTTGCTTGAAAGAGGAATTATGGGTCGGATCTATTTGCCCAAATCTTCTTGAAAGAGAGATTTCGTAAGGTAATGAGTTGATTTACAATTTACATAGATGAGATCGAAAGGAGATTCTTTGAATTGATTCTATGAGATCGAAAGAAGATTAGTTTCATTGATGATGACCTAGCCTATTCATGATTGTTTTGCACTATTTAGCAACTCAATTACCCCTATGTGACATGAATTTCAATCCTCACACTACTAAATTTCTTTCTAATTGTTTGATTCTCTGAAATTTTTCTTTGATTTTTACTCTTGATACCCAAACCATTTTTAGTAAATTTGGTGGAATTATCCACGCTTTGTTCTTAATTGCGACAAATGAATTGATTTGCAAACTCAATTTCTTGATAGAATTCCTTTCACTATATCACTCTTTATGGGATTTCTTACTTCAGTATTTTTATCGATGATGACCGCTTATTCTCTGAATGGTTTTCGAGGATAATTTGAGTGTTATCAATCGACATGCATTTTTATTTATTTTTTTAAATGCAATTTTTGGTCCAGAGACCTTTTATTAAATAAACAAAGTTATCAAAGTAAACAATGGCCCAAGGCCCAAAATAACATTTAAGTTCCTAAAATCAGCGTATGTCTATCCCTATTAGGAAAGTATTAGTTCAGTGAGCTCTCCACCTCTTTTTCCTCAAGTGACGTTCTTTTGCCTGAAACCCATTTTGTTTTTCCTTCTTCTTTTCAAGCTCGATCTTGTCTTGCCATGGTAGAAGCTGATATCTGGTATCTCTTTTCCCCTCATTTTTAAGATGTTTTCATTTTGTTTTCCCCTAATCAATTCTTCATCTGATAGATGGTCTGGGTTTACTCGCAATGGGATGAAGAAACACTGATTGGAGCTCTCTGTGACGCTGTGAAGGTTTCTGGTAGCCATGGTTCGATCTTCTAGCTCAATACTCCCTACCTTCGTGATTTCGGGCCTAATTTCGTAACTTCTGTTCTGTATTTTCTGTTGTTGTGTTGTAAATAAGCTCATTTCATATTTATTGCTGACATCTTAATGATTTCCTCCATGTTGCTGCTTATGTTATCCTCAATGTTGAGTGTTTATCTTTCTTGTCTTGATTCTTAATGTTGGTATTTGTGCTTTGTCGCTGTTTATTTGTCTCCTGAGGTGTGTTGGTAGATCCCCAAAGGTTGTATACTCTTTTATATTTTGCGATTCCACGACCTCTTTTGCCAGTAGATCTGGCACACTGTTAGCTTCTCTAAATGTATGGATAATAGTAGCATTTAGTCCTTGTAACCTTTTCCTGATTCTTTCCCCTCTTTCCACCAATTCCCATGGTATTTTCCATTGTCCCCTTATCATCTTCACTAAACTCAATGAGTTTGTTTCTATTATGACCTCTCTTAGCTGCTTTTCCCAACAATACTCCAATGATTCATAAATGGCTAATGATTCTGCCTCAATATTAGTGGTATTACCCACTCCTGCAGCTCTTGCATAAATCAGATCCCCTTGTGAATTCCTTAGGCAGAATCTATATGAACTTGGTCCTGGATTACCTTTTGAAGCTCCATCTACATTGCATTTCAGCTTTTGCATTTCAGCTTTTGCATGTCAGGGGGTCTCCATACCACACTATGATAGTGTAGATTTGGTTTGTACCTCCTCAGTCTTTTGGTTATATCTGACCATTGGGTTGACTCCAAATATATCCAAGGGTATAACCTTTTCACTAGCTTTTTAACCATATCTTGCACTTGCATCACCATCCCATTGAAGGTTGAGCTCCTTCCATGTTTCAGATTATTTCTCCCCTTCCATAAAGTCCACATGATTATAGCTGGCATAGCCCTCATAACTCCTTGCAATTGTGGTGAGGTTTTGTGTGTCCACCATGCAATAATCAATTGTTGCAAATGCATCCCATCCATGTGTATACCTACAAAACCAGCAAACTGCTTCCATAGCCTATTGGCTATAGAGGCTGTTACGAATAAATGTGTCATTGTTTCCTCCTTTTTCTTCTCACAGCACCAACATCTTGATACTAGCTGAATTTTCATTCTCTTTAGATTATCATCAGTTGGGACCCTCCTCTTCCATACCCTCCATAGGAAAAAATTCACCTTAAATGGCAAATCCTTATTCCATATTAAATCAAAATCAGTTATGAGATCCTTCTTTTTCCTCATTATCTGCCAAGCTGATTTTACAGTAAAGTCTCCCTGTGTACTACCCATCCACCAAGCTTTATCATTTTGAACCTCCCTGTTAGGAGGAATTATGTTATCCCTAACATACTCCACCATTTCTGTAGACAGGTATTCAACTAGTTTTTCTTCATCCCATCTTCCGTCTATGACAAAGTCTTTTACTTTAATTTCTTCTTCCCTAACTTCCCCACTTTCAGTATAATAAATTTCCCCTAATCTTGTCCAGTTATCAAACCAAAAACTTGATGTTCCTGCCTTTATCTGCCACCAAATGTTGTGCTCTACCTCCTCCCTTACCACAATCATTTTCCTCCACACATGTGATGAACCCCATCTTGTAACTATAATTGGATGATACTTCTTGCAATACTTGTTCCATATGTAGCTACTCCATAGTGAGGATGTTGAAGTCCTAAAAATCCACCATAGCTTTGCAAATAAAGCATTTGATACATCATGTAATGATCTAAAACCCAAATCTCCCTCTTCCTTTGGGTAACACAAGCAGTCCCATGACACCCAATGTTTGTTTTTGGCTCCATTAGCATTTCCCCAAAAAAATCTTGCTAGCAGTTTATGCAATTGAGTTATGACACAAGTTGGAGGGTTCATTGCTGATAATAAGTACATTGGCATTGACTGTAAAGCATGTGCTATTAAAACATACCTTCCACCAAATGTAAGAAACCTATTCTGCCACAGGGCCATTCTTTTTGCTACTTTTCTGATCAACTCTTCAAAGTGACCTTTATTCTTCCTGCCATCGAATATAGGACATCCTAGGTAAATGAATGGAAATTTACCTTGTTTGACCCCTGTAATCCTTCTTATTTTATTGCATACCCCTATTGGCACCTATTCATGTAGATAAAACACACTCTTGTTAATGTTTATCAGTTGAACAGAGACACCCTTATATCTTCTTAGTACATGCATCATCATTCTCATTGATTTAGGCTGTCCTGAACAAAAAGTATAGTATCATCTGCATAAGTTAAATGGTTAATTTGGGGGCTCCATTTTGGAATCCCAAAACCTTCAAATTCAGCTTCTTCAAATAAATCATTTAAGTTTCTTGCCAAAACTTCAGCTGCAATAATAAACAAAGTAGGTGAGAGTGGGTCTCCTTGTTTCAGCCCTCTTGATGATTGGAAGAAACCATAAGACTTCCCATTCATGAGTATTGAATACCAGTTGTTACTAATCAACCTTACTATCATGTCAATCATTCTTTCTGAGAAGCCAAATTTTCTAATGACTTGAACAAGATACTTCCAAGAGACTCTGTCATAGGCCTTTGCCATATCAAGTTTCACAACCACATTATGTAGTTTGTTTCTCTTGTTAACATCCCTTATGATCTCTTGAGCTAGGAGGACATTTTCAGTTATGCTCCTCCCTTTAACAAACCCCGACTGATTCACTGATATAATCCTTGGCAGCACTTTTGAGATTCTCTCATGTATCAATCTTGAGATGATTCTCCCTTGTATAGTTTTGATTTCTCTAATGTTCAATTTCCTCCTTCTCCCTTTAACATATGCATGGAAGAACTTTGTGTTTCTGTCCCCATCTGTGAACCACCTCATTCCTGCTTTTTGCCTCCAAAAATCTTCTTTCATCTTCAGATACCTCTTTAATTCTGCATTTGCCCTGCTGAGTTCAGCTCTGTTGGCCTCTGTAGGAGCTAATTCTAATTGCACCTCCTTTCCTTTAATCACATCCTCCAAAGTTGCAATTTTTTGAAAAATGTTCCCAAATATCTCTTTGCTCCACTGCGTCAGTACTGTTTTTAGGCGTCTCATCTTTGTATGAAAAATGATAAAAGGGGATCCTTCAACCCGATTCCTCCAGTTTTCCTCTACTATCTTCTTGAAATCTACATGTTTGGTCCAAAAATTCAAGAACTTGAAAGGCTTGTTGACTGGTTCCTGATCAGAATTACACCTTACATGTAGTGGTGTGTGATCTGATCCCTGCCTTATTAAATGGTGGACCTCACTTTTCGGTGCAAGATTCATCAAAATGTTATTCCCAAAAACCCTATCAAGTCTCTCAAAGATGCAAGCTTCTTCGATTCTCCCATTCCACCAAGTATATTGACTGCCTATAAACTTCAACTCATTCAACGCACAATTATTAATACATTGAACAAAGTCTTGTGTTTCAAAAAGAGACACTGGTAGACCCCTCGATTTCTCCGTGCCATCCACTATTGTGTTGAAATCCCCCCAACCATCCAATGTACAATCTGATTTGTGTTTGCCACAAAATCCAAATCCTCCCATATCTCTAATCTTTCTATCGCACTGATGTAAGAGAAAATCTAAATTGTGTGCCTTTTAATTTGTAATTCATAGTGAGTTGTTGAAAAGTATCTGTTGAACCTTCATCCTCCCAATCGTCCTCCCAGAAAACCCAAATCTTATCCGAGCAATTTGCCTTAGCATGTGGTAATCCCAGCTTTGTCCTATAATTTTCCAGTTCGGAGGGACTTTGAAAAGGCTCTAGTATTGCAATGTATGAATAGTGATGTCTCTTGTTCAAGTCGACTACTCTCTCAAAAGCATTTTGAGTTTTAACCGACCTGATATTCCAAAAGAGGACTTTGTCTATCATTGATATGATGATAATGAAGACCCCATCCTACTCCTTGTCTTTATTTGTGACGGCTGATTATGCTTGGATCCTTTTTTATCTCTTCCCTTTAATCTTTCTATCTTCTTTGGTGATAAGTCTCCACTTCTGCCTATACTGTCAATATTTGCATCCATGTTGTCTTCCTCCTCTGTATCTTGTTGATGTTGTTTTTCCTGCTGCTTAATGGTATGGATTTTGGGGGGTAGCTCTCCCTCCAAATC
Organism: Solanum piurae; assembly: GCA_029582685.1. Taxonomy (NCBI): domain Eukaryota; kingdom Viridiplantae; phylum Streptophyta; class Magnoliopsida; order Solanales; family Solanaceae; genus Solanum; species Solanum piurae. Next base: position 17,806 of record JAJOOO010009647.1, on the reverse strand, counting down.
AGGTGATTTTCCTGACTTTACCCCTTCATTCAGTCCCCTTACCCCTTTAAATTGTTGTTGGCTCTTTTCTCTCTGGGAATCCTCTGGTGAGTTATTTGTACTACTCGATGTCCCTATTTCATTTGAGTCTTTCTCCTTGATTAAATGATCACCTTCATTCGATTCTTCTCCTGATTGATTTCCCCCATGATATCATGCTCCTGTCTTTCTTGACTATCTTCTTTCTCCTCTTCATTATTTTCATCACGGTCCTTCTTTTCTTTATTCTCCTCCTCCATTTTATCCCTATCTATCCCTCCTCCACTTTGTGACTCATATTGATCAACAACTCTTCTTTCCTCTTCACTGATTTTTCCTTCCTCCACTTCTTTTATCACACTGATTTCCCCTTCTTCCTTTTCTTTATTCTCCCCCAAAGCTTCATACATGTTATATGTTTGAACATTATGATCCTTCACTGGATGTTTCCTTGGATGCCATACTTGTTCTCTCCTTCCACCTCTGTTATGATATTTATCCCCTTCCTCAAACTTCAGCCTGCTTTGCTCTTTCAAATTATTGTTTTCACCTTGTTTTAACTCCCCTTTATGCTCCACTATCTTTTCTTTCCCTTTGGATCTTCTTTCCAGTTCTTCCTTTTTGTCCCCTGTCAATTTTTTAGCATTAATTTCCTTCTCCTCTTTAGGGTATAACTATGGATGAATGATAAAATATTCCTTTTCATTATGTCCTTGTAGCTTGCATGTTTTGTAGTATTTTGGTACATAGTCATATTTAATTGCAACCCACTTCTCCACTACTTCCCCTGTCTTCTTCCTTACTCCCACGTTGATTCTAGTAGGGAAATCTCCCATTAAATCCACTTCTACCTTAACTCTTGCACAACTTGGTCTTGTTTTATTTTGAGTTGCCATGTCAACTTGTAAAGGTTTTCCAACAGCCGATGCCAACGAGAATATTGCTTCCTTCCCGAAGAAGTTGGGAGGGAGCGCTGGGAACAATATCCACGCAATCGCAATTGATGTTTCCTCCTCCGGATCAAACATTGGATCCCACTTAAGGGTCCTCATAGGATATGACCAATAATTATGCGTGATGTAAAACTGTGGTTTTGACAGTAGAGTAACATAATCTTCCAATAGTGTAGTCCTTATTAGAACATACCTATTACTTAGTAAGCCAATGTTTACATCCCCTTTCAGTTCACATTGTTTTGGTATTAATCTCCTTAACTCCTGTATCTCCGGCCACCCGTAGGAAAATTTTCCTATCACCGCGAACTGTAGGTCTTCATTGATGATCATTTGTTCTACTTCCTCTTCTTCCCACACTATCCTTGGTTCTCCATGTAGATATGCTACTTGTTTTATCGGTATAGGCTTGTGTTGTGAGTTCCTTGGTTTAATGGCGTTGGCGTAAGTCGTATTCGATGGATGCCCTAGATTATTAATGACTCCCTTAGGTGTTGGAGCAACCTCCAATGGTGGAGGCTGCCCCACGGCCGCCGCCGTCATCCGACGAGTATAGGCAAGTTAAGGTTGAAACTAAGTTACTTGAAATATCGGAGATTATGGATAATTAGTAAAACTGTTTTTAAATAGAAATCGAAGCGGTAACACTTTTTCTAAGCATTTTTCAAATGAATTAACCAAACACAAATTGTTTTTTTTTTTAAAAAAAAACACTTTCCTGAAAAGTTATTTTTAAAAAGTTTCTAAAAATAAGCAGCTTTTAGAAACAGTGTCAAACAAGCTCTCAGTCTTTTATATATTTGAAAATTACGGGGGAAAAAACTATAAACAACAATAATTAATAATTTAACATATTTTTTAAAAAAACATATTGAAAATTTGATTGACTTTTGAAATTCTATCGGTGACACATAAATTGGAACAGAGGAAATAATATATATTATTTGAAAATGATGTAAAAAGTACTATAAATCTCAATATTAACAACTTAGAAATATTTTTAAAAAATTGATTGACTCTTGAAATTCCATTTATGTCACATAAAAATTGGAACAAATGAAGTAAATATATTATTTGAAAATTTCTTAGTTTAGTGTATACGAAGTTGAGGTATATTTTGATTCAATCAACTATATTCAAATCACGTAGACTATTTAGGTGGATTCACCGACCATAGCAGTACTCAATCCAATCATGCTTAATTATGTAGCTCTGTTGTGTTCTGATTGTGTAGAAATACCTTGCTTAGTCATGTATGTGAAGTGTGGACTAAACAACAATAACATACCATCATCATGAAGATATATAAGTTGTTTTTGGAGGACTCTTAGCTCGAGTACAGCAAATTAAAATAGATATGAAAAGAAAAAACGATAGTGAAAGAAACACAACAACTAGTTAAAGGAAATAGTAATAACAACAAAGCAATGCAATAACCAAAAAATACTAAACAATAAATAATGATTGAAATCAAAAGCAATACACTACAAGAATAAGATTAGTACTACGATAGACAACACTTAACTAAGTTAAGTCTCTTGTTCTTTTCCATGATATTTCTTGATTGTTGATATTATTATTTGTAGGACTACTAACTGAGAACTTGTATGTAGTCTACTATGATAATATTCACATCAAGAGTAATCCATATGTCAGCACCTTCCTTGATGAGGAGGCCTCCTCCTCATCTCCCTCTAGAGGCAGAGCCAAGATTGAAGCTTCTAAGTTTTAAAATTACAATATTTTTTAAATTATTAAATTTTAAATTAATAATATATAGGTATTCAATAGATTTTTAAGACAAATGTACATGAATTTGATTAAAAGCTATTGGGCTCGGCCAAACTCGTAGCCGGCTCTCTAGCTCCGCCCATTTTCCTTCCAATTCTTTGTTTCGAAAAAGATTTAAGTGGGAGAGAGAAACTATTCTACATGTGTGAAAGGTAGTGAGGAATTCAATATTTAAAGTTTCTTTTCCACCAATTAAAATAACGAGTTAATAACTTTGATGGTCACTCGACTATTAATTTTTTTTACAGAAAGTCACTCAACTTTTATTTTCAACTCAAAAGTCACTCAACTATGACCTCTTTGCACAAAAAGTCACTTAACCTATTTAATTATTTTTTTCATTAAAATTTGCTGACATGGAAGTTTAATTATTAACCAAATTTTAAAAACCAAATATATATCCATTTAAACCATTTAATGACCCGTCCCATTTAATCCGACCCGCTAAAATATAATATTGAACTTTTTATTTTATCATTAATTTCCTAAAATCATTCTCGCTTGTCTCCCACATTCTTTCCCTCTACATTATTCTTCTCTTTTCTTTTCTTTTTTAATTTCTCAATTTCAATTTCTTCTTCACATATCAATAATTTATCAACCTTTCCTTTTGTGCTTTTCTGTTCTATGAAAAACTGGCAGTGGCAGTTGCATTAGTAAATTGAGTATGAGAAAAACAGGAGATGTGAAAAAAAAATCTAAGGGATTTTAAAGAGAATGAGATATGGTGGAACTTGCAAGAAAGGAGTTTGAATAGCCATTTTTATATCCAGTTGGTGTGTCAGCAAGTGCCAACTAGCAAATCCTCGACTATTAAATGTGCCCCATAGCAAAATTTGTGATAATGTGCATGTATTCAATAACCACTAAATTGAGAAATTAAAAAAGAAAAGAAAAGAAAAGAGAAGAAGAACGTAGAGGGAAAGAATGGGGGAGACGAGGGAGAATGATTTAGGGAATTAATGGTAAAATAAAAAGTTTAATATTATATTTTTAGCGGGTCGGATTAAATGGGGCGGGTCATTAAATGATTTAAATGGATATATATTTGGTTCTTAAAATTTTGGTTAATAATTAAAATTTCATATCAGCAAATTTTAATGAAAAAAATAATTAAATAGGTTGAGTGACCTTTTGTGCAAAAAAATCATAGTTAAGTGACTTTTGAATTGAAAATGAAAGTTAGTAACTTTCTGTGAAAAAGAATTGATAGTTGAGTGACCATCAAAGTTATTAACTCTTAAAATAACATTGGCCAAAGAAACAAGTCCTTGGACAAGTAATGAATCTTAAAGTACTATTTTGGGGAAATGATTCTCAAAACATAAATTTTCAGTACAAAAAGCATGATCAGGAGACAACAATATGAACTGAAATCACAAAACATTTAGAACAAGCTTTCTTATATGATGATTAGAGAATGAACACATTGTTTACTTAGACAAGAGAACTACTAATAACTCCTTGGATACAGACAAGTGCAATCCAAGTCTTGTCTATCAGCTCAATCCGATTTCAAACATAAAAGTGACAGATAGATGTTAAGTATGTTGCGATTAATATAAATAATAGTTGTCAAAGGTTATCTATAAGAAAAGGTAATTGAAGCTTGCGGAGAGGATCTTGGGAAGCTCAGCAACTCCTCTTCCATTTTGATATAATCCGGAGACACATCACTCCTTTTGCTTCTGGCAACAATGACAAATTTTTCCAGCACAATTGCATGCTTGAACAAATTATATTTTACCCAGAAAAATTAAGGATCTTGATGATCTTCAGATGTGGAAATGAGCCACTAAAATTATGTGTCTCAAACCTCTTGATCTGTTCATCCTTATTTTTGTAACTTAACAGATGGTCCTGTAGGAAAGAAATCTGCTATATTAACCTATCTTAGATAGATGCAGGAAGCCAACTTATTAGGGCGGGTCAAATTCAAATTGAGAGGGATGTCTGTGCATCTAAGGTCATTTTGGTCATTTTTCTATGATTTCTTTGTTTTAATATGTTTAGCTTTTTTCCCTTAAGTCTTTTTATATTTGAAAATTACGTAAAAATTATTATAAATTACAATAATTAACAAATTAATATATTTAAAAGCCATAAAAAATTGGATTAAATTTAATAGTGTGTAACTTGATATCGTTAAATATACACATAACATAAATCAAATAATATGTAACTTGACAAGTACATGTTATGATACAACGATTACCACACCGGACATTGGTCGCTTGCCAAATCACCCATTAGAGTAGTCTCCAATAAATGAGGAAGCAAAGTTATTTACAAAGCTTTACAATGTGCGTGGAAGGACCTCAATTTCACCTATTTTTCTAAGATCTCACAACAAATATTTTACTATTCTAATTACATTTTATACTACCTTTTTTTTGACAAAGCATTCGGATAGTCCTACTAAGTTGAGTCTATCTGAATCTTTAGTAAACTTTAGATATTTATCGTTCCATTTAATTAACATAATATCCTTTGATGACTCCTCCTCTAGTGAGAGACTCGTAATTTGGATTGTACTCATGTGCAACCCACTTTTCCTCCTTGGGACTGTAGCGATACGTGAAGTTTTCATCAAACCTCCATTCACAAGGCCTCCAACGACTAACACACTCATAGTTGGATTTAAACGCCACAAATGTCCCCATATTTGTGGAGCAATTGAACATTGTTGAAGTGGAGAAGAATTTTCTGATTTTGACGGTGATGTTGAAACTACCCATGGTATTTAGGTGCTTAACATCACCATCTTCATCGAAGGAGAAACAACGAACACTAAGATAATTTGTATGATTGTTGGTTATGACAATAATTTTCTCGTCTGGTAATCGTGCTACAACATTTGAGATATTTATATTGATCATGAACAAGAACAATATTGTTGTTGAGGTGATAGTTGCTGTAATTTTAATTTCTTCCATGGTGTATCTTACTTCTCTCCCTTTTTCCTCCGGCTATCCTTCTGAAACATGAAAATGTAAAAGAATAATTAGGAGAAATTATTTTAAAAAAATAACACTTTTTATAGGTGTTTAATATTTCTCATAAATTATATAGAGATAATATATAACACTTTTCGTTACCAGATATTAGTATCATTTGAGTTAAATCCTTTAATCAACATATGATTCATTATATTTAGTTTTAAATTAACAATAAAAATATTATTATTTTCGTCCATTTTTCGTATAAAATATGTTATTAGATTTAGATTTTAGAACTATATTACCATTAAATTTGATGTAACAACCACTTTAATATAATATTGGTAAGATAATTATACATAATTACAAATGCTTATAAAATAAAAATGTAGAAATCCTTGTTGAAAGAATTTAAATAAAATAGAGAAAATGTACCTTATATTTTTCTTATGAAGGGTTTTAGAAAGAATTTTCAAACTTAACTAGGAATTCTTCTTCTTTTTCCTCTCTCCTTGCTTTTTTGAATGATTGGACTTTTTCATGATTAGTATATATATAAAAACTAAAAGGCAAACAAGAGGGATAGAGTTCTTGTAGGAGGTTTTAAATCTTTTACACTATTTAAAAGTTTTTTACTATTTTTGATTATTTAACCTTCTAAAGAATAAAAAGAACATATCTCAATTTAGATACACAAACTTGTGATTCCTCTTATTTGTAGCAACACCAAATATAATTATATCATAATCCTAGAGATTTAAAAGGATATTACAATCTTTTTTATGTAGTGCTGATGAATTCATTGATTTGATAATGTGGTAAATTTTATGATTAAACTATTCTTAGCTTAAATTCTATTAAATGCGGACACTTTTGACAATCTCATAAAAGATTATGACATGTTTTATGATTAACAAGTTTTATGTTAGATTGTTTAGAAAGTATGCAATTTGGACGACAAAAGAGGGCTAGAGCGTGGGTCAAAGTCAAATATGAAAGGGGCATATCCTAGATCTTCCTATTCCTAAGAAGATTTCAGGCTTGATCTGGTTTAGTCTCAAGATGATTCTTTTCTTTTCATATATATATATTCGTGTAACATTTCCACGATATCGTTAAGATCAATTAATGAGACTTGGACAGAAAGTGTTCTTGCCTCCATCATTAGCTTGGATCATTCTTATTTTTGGTGTTTTAGTCACACCTTTCAATGAATCCCTTAATTATGTACGAGGAATTGGCCTATGGAGTAATGAGAAGGGGGCTAGTAGTCTCCAAAAATGCCCTATTTATAAGTTCCCTAATTTATCGATTCATTCCTTTGAATAGCAAAGTTTTATGTGTCTCGTAAAACCAAGAATTCTATCAACTCGTAGTCTATGACAAAAGAACTTCAATTCAATTTTCTTTTCATAGGCTCTTTTATTGAGAACAAAATTTATTTGTTTGATTCTATCATTTCTTCGATTTATTTGAACAAAATCAAATTAATATAATAATTTTTTTTAAAAACAAAACCCAAATAAAATTAGGGGCAAACAATATAAATCTCACTAGTTTAGGTCCTAATTACTAGTATTTACGATAGTTTTGAATATTACTTCTTGTATTTAATTGGTTGGGTACATATATCTTAACTCGAAAGATACATGTATCCAAGGATTTAACAAAGACTGATACATGTTTAATTAAGGATTGTAACTAAAATGCTTAATTTAAGGAGGACATCCCCCCTTTAACATTTTTTTGATTATATCTAGTCTAACAACTTCTAAAAAGAAATAAAAAAAATTAATTTCTTCAATTTATTTTCGAGCAACAACAAAGTGACTTTTCTTTTTAGAAATTCAAATTTGTTTCTTTGAATTTCGAGCTTCCTCTTCAAGATACACGTATCCGAGATATGTTCCTCTTCCAGATACATGTATCTGAGGTATGTTTCTCTTCCAGATACACATATCTGAGATATGTCAATAGATACATTACAAATGTGCGTCTATTTATGTAGCATAACAAAATTGCTCAATTAGTGGCGTAAATCACTCCTGTAACTGCTTTTGAGAATATATAGCATAACAACTTCCTAACAAAATTTCAAAAATCTTGAAATCCTTTCCTTCCTTTTTGTGATAAATTGGCTAAAACAATGGAAATTTCAGATTTCTACTAAAATTTAAATATTAATGTATCTCAAAATAAACACAGTATACATAAAAGTTAATATAATAAATTGTATCAGATACATGCGTAAATCTCCAATATATTTATTAGATACATGCATACTTAATCAGATACATTGATAAAAGGTTAAACTCATCAATAGCCCCCCTAAAGTTGGCACTAAGTTTTACTTAGACACCTCAACTGGGTGATGTTCATTTTAGACACCTCATGTAGGGTCCCGTTGTGTCATTTTGACACTTTTGTTAACATGTCAAAGTGAGTGTGATACACTCAACAATAGAGCGTGAAAGACTCAATTTAACTATTTTTTATTTTATTTTCTCTTCTTCTTTTTCATTTTTCAAGCTACCACCTCCCATCATTTCTTGAAGCTTTTAAACTCCTTCAATGGAGGTCAATTTTTTTATTCAAATCTGTTTTCAGGTCATTTTACTTCTTCTTCATTGTAATACTTTTCTAAATCTACAATCACCTCCCTCGACCTCTTTTACCGGAATAATGGATACCAACACTCATATTTCATATTTATTCTCTTTCTTTCTTCCTCTCCCTCTTTTCTTCCCACAAAACAACACAAAAAAGAAAAAAAAAGAGATCTAAAACAATTTAAAAAGTTGATAAAAAAAATTTGTTGGGTGTAGTAAAACAACTACCTTCGGGGGGTGGTTAAATTGATTTTTTTAGAATAATATTTTTATTTTATTTACTAAATAGATTTTAAAATAATTTTTAACTTGAAATTACACATGTAATCATTTAATTGGTTGTTTGCCACATCATCACACTCTCTTTCAGCTTTTTGCTTATTGTCAAAAAAGTGTCAAAATGACATAGTGGGACTCTACATAAGGTGTCTAAAATGAACATCATCCAGTTGAGGTGTGTAAGGCCTCATTTGTTTGCACTTAATGGAGGTCTGAATCTTAATCATTCAGATTCAGTCCATTAAGTGTGTTTGGTTTTTAGGTCTGAATCTAAATGATTCAGACTCAGCCCATTAAGTCCATTTGTTTCTTTTTTCAAAAAGTCTCTTAATGAACCTGAAAAGGTTTGAACGGATTAGATCTGCAGGAGAGTCTTAACACCATTCAGACTTATTTAATAAGTTATAAAATAATATTGTATCGCCTCTCTCGGTCTTTGCGTGACTTTGCTCTCACAACTACAAACTTTCTCCCTCTCTTTTCTCAATCAAACAACAATTTTTTCCTCTAAAACTGATAAGTTTTCATAATCTTTACAAGTATTTTTTTTATATTAAAATTTTCTTAGGGTGTATTGATGTTTGTCAAGAACACTTGTTGCAATAATATTTTTAGTGTATTGATGTTCATCAAGGTTTTTGAGTGAAAAAAGTTACTATTCATAATTAAAAATAATAACTATGTATACATATTTGAGGTCTCTTATTAGAATTTTGTCTTAGACCAATAATTTTACTGAGACTCTTTGATCATCAAATCCATTTATGAGATAACACTAATATATTATTGTTGTTGAACTAGTTGATGACAAAAATAATGGAGCTCTTAATAATTCTCCATCCCAATCTTCAGTTTCAGTTGGGGAAAAAAAGTTTTGGGGGAAAATAACTTATTCGGCTGAATTGGAAATTGATGAGAAGATGATTACTGCTCTCGAGTTATTGATTAAAAAATAGTGCACCTAAATTTGAAGAATATATGAAAAAATTAGATGGACTTGGATGGGAGGAGTCATTATACAGTACATGTGTTAGTATATTTTGTGAAAGTGTCCACTACAAAAAAACATGAATGACGTTAGAGGTTCACAAGTTAGAGAATTAGATTAAGGTTATCAGAAAAAAGATAAGAATTCTTTAATTTTTCTAATTAGCCAAAATATATTTTAGGCGCTGATAATGTGATACCTTATTTATTATTTTTCAACTAGTATTAATCATACTTATTGAACTTTTTGATATTATATTGTGTCTATAAAATACTTTTTATTCGTGATTTTTTTATGTTATGCTTGATGATTATGATAATTTTTTAATCCAAAAGTAATATTTTTTGTTGAAATGAATTTTTTATAACATTTTATTAATATAATGTTTGATTTCATATGTACATTCAAATATTGAAAATAAACAATAATCATTCAGTGTTCAGATTTGGAGACAACATCTTAATATTCAGATGTGTATTCAGATCTAGACATCTAGCTCTTAATGCAAATCTTAATGTTTAGACGTGTATTCAGATTTAGAGGTCTTAATCTTAATGAAAACAAATGAGGCTTAAGTGAAACTTGGTGTTAACTTTAGAAAGCCACCGATGAGTTTATAATCATATCTCAGTGACTTAAGTCATCTGTGACCCCTTAAAATTATTCGCATAATTCACTTAAACACCTTAACTAGGACGTGTGCCTATTGAACATCTCTACCCTTTTGAATTTGAATCATTTGAACACTTTTTTGCCTATGTGATACATTGTTTGTACTTCACGCAGTATAAGCGCGTGAAAGATTTTCAATTAGGTAATTTTTTTTTGGAAAAATAATATTTTTTCTTCTTCCTCCACTTTGCCATCACTATTCCTCCGCCACACCACCAGTTTCGCTGCCGCCATAGCCATACATTCTTCTTCCACCTTTTCTCTCCAAACACTTCAATTCTTCTACCTCCATTGTTATTTTTTTTCTAACTCTGTCTCCATTTAAAATATGATTGGCAGCACCACCACCATTTTTATAATGTTAATTTGTAGAGGGTTTTAAGTTTGAAATTTGTCTCTTTGCTGTTAATGTAGTGATTTAGTGTTAAGTTGATGTCTAGTTGTGTGAATTTTGAATGGAGGATTTTTCTATCTATTATTTGTTTTGCTCAATTTTTTATTAAACTTTTTCTTATTTTTCTTGAATGTGTTGTTTTGCCTTCAAATTGATGTATATTTGTGTGAACATAAGGATGTTCTTCAACCAGAAAAAATTATCAGCTATGAAACACAAAAAGAAATCTGAAATAACTTTATTTTTCCGACAATGTCAATCGGAACTCATTAATTTTCCGATGATTTTTTTTTCATATTTCTCGTATCTAAAATAGGACGAAGAAGAAAGTTATCGTTGAAAAATAGGTTGAGGTATACGGAGGATTGCCATGTTTGGGGTGACACTGTAAAAGGAGGGTTGTTGTGAAGAAGATGGCAATGTAGAAGGAAAGGTGGATAGCAGGGGAAGAGAGGGGTGGGTAAGTAAGTTACTTTTTCTTTTCTTTTCTTTTAACTTTAATATAATTTCTCTTTCTTTACTTTATGATACATTTTTAATATTTTTTTTTAGACACAGAAATAATGCATGTCATTATTTGATTAGTCAAATTGCCATGTCATCGTGAATGCATTTCACACATTTTATACTTTTAGCTTATTCTCAAAAAAATGTCCAAATGGTTCAAATTCAAGTAAGTAGAGGTGTTTAATAAGTATAACTCCTAATTGAAGTGTCTAAGTGTATTATGTGGACAACATTAAGGAGTTAGATGACTTGAGTCTATCCCAATTACATATCAAATACATCATTAATGTATCAAAAACATGTGTAAAAATCCAGAGGTTTTGGCTAAAAACATTCTTAAATTATATCCTCAACTTAAACTATATCCTTAAATTATATTTCTTAACAATAAACATCTTCCAAGTATTTAAAACTTAACTACTTCCATTCCTCAATTAAAATTTATTAAAAAATTAGCGAATTCCACACAAAAACATATGCAATTCATACTATTCTCTTAAAAATAAATTCTATAATTTTATTATTTGTTGGTAAAAGCTTCCAATTTTTTATTTTTTTTGAGACCCTTGTTTGCTATAAAAAAAAACAATGTTATGACGGTGTGAATCTACGAGGAGACATGATCTACTCTTCTTCTTTACCAACTGAATGGATCAGTTGGAACTTAATTTTACATCGTCTTCACCTTGCAAAGTCATAATGTCGTTAGATCAATAATTTTTTGGGGCAAACTCATAGTTGAGGTAATCAAGATTCAACTAATTTTGATCTCTAGTCCTCGAGTTTCGTTTTTCATTATTAGAAGTAAAAGTCTCCGATCAACACTATTTTTTTGCAGATTCAATGAGAAGAAAATATTTCAACTGATAATTTTTTGATATCAAATCAAATGAAAAGTAAATAAAAACAAAATTGCTAATTAAAAGGAAGACAATGCAAAACGTTGTTGCTAAAAAAATTCACAATATTTTATTTTAAAAGTATGTATAATGAACAAAATAGGTTTATTGGCGGTGATTTATGAGTTTTGTTGAGAGTAGTGTTAACCGTACATATTTTTGGGAAGAATTTGTTAGTTTTTGACAAATTTTAACAAAAGGGTGAAAGTTGTCAAATTTTAAATAATTGAGGGATGTTTTCTGTTTAAAAAAATAATTTGAGGATGTAGCTTAAGTTGAGGGTATAGTTTAAGGATGTTTTTGGCCAAAAACTCTAAAAATTTACTTATTGAAACTTTCTTATTACGTTCATGAATGATCAGGGCATCTCATCGCGGCGGTGTTTGCTTCACTTTTTAATTTGTCGATATTGCTCATTGCTCGTTGAGCTTAGATTCGACGAACCTCCACCAGATCTACCGAAATTCATACTCCTCCAATTGGGCTTTTCGACCTCCTAATCGCCTCCAACATCGATGCAATCTCTGAATAGTAAATTTTTGACAACGAAATGATATAGGTTAATCATATGAATATGCATTGATACATTTAATTTAAGGAGGGTAAGAAGCAAGAAATTGATGAACTTGTGGTATGAACACACAAAAAGTTGTCTTCATAAAAGAAGTCTTCGTTGGGATGAAAATTATCAAATTGCTAAGTGTAAAATATCATTATGCGGTGAACGTGGATCGAACACGTGACCTTCAGATCTTCAGTCTGACGCTCTCCCAACTGAGCTATCCCCGCTTGTTGTTATTATAATATCATTTTAGTTATTTTAACATTTGTCTGCAGTGATGAAAAATATACCCGCTTTAAATATTGGGAAGCAACAAAAGAAGGTATCTGAATATTTTTACGAAACTACTTTACACAAACTTTAATTATTTACTTGAAAATTATAGGGTGTCGTAAATTCGTAGTAACTAGGGGGCTCATGAATCATGATTCAACTTTTATCTAAACATAATCAAACTAACTAAATTCGAAATTCCAAATACAAAAACTTAAATTAAATCAATTAAGTTGATTCTAGTCGATTTTTTTTTTTATAACGAGTTTCTAAAAAAAATAAAAATTGATTGATTTATTATTAAATATAATGCTTACTATAATATACTCTTTGAAAGACATCCATAGAGACTAGTGTACATGACAGTTAAATTGGCATATGAAGTGAAAGAAATATAATATACTTGTCATGTAATATGAAAAGATGTTACAAATGCAAAAATGACGGCAGCTTTCAATTTTTGTTGAATGAATCGATCCCATACAGTACTGATTACAATCAAAGTCACTAAAAAGAAACTAATGAAAATATAATAGTATAATTTTCATAAATTTCATAGTGTTACATTATTTCTATACTATTTTTTAAATTATAAGAATTTAAAAAAAAAATTGGATTACGAATACATCACTAAACATCCGCATACATCATCAGTAGATATCCAAATACATAGGGGAAGGATGTATCAAAGAGGAGATATGATATGCAGATACATAGGGGAGAGGCGTATTAGAGAGGGGAGAGGCGTATTAGAGAGGGGAGGAATGTATCCGAGAGGGAGAGGGATGTCAGCGAGAGGGTAGTGAATAGTGATGTATTCGATAGGGGATTTTTGAAATTCTTTTTAATTATAGAAAAATTTAAAAATTATGATAAAATAAGATGTGTATTTAGATAATTTTTTCAAGGGTAAAAAACTTAAATATACAACTTAAAGTCTTTAATTACATCAATATAGCAATACTTTTTTTTCCAATTATATAACAATATTTTTTTTTCAAAACTAGAATACTATTTTTTTTTTAAAAAAACGTTTACCAAGTCAACCACAAATATCACGTATCCCTTAAATTTCTCCAATTATTTTACTTTCCTTGATTTACTTCAATTTGTTATATATTATCTCCCATGAAGAGAGGTTTCATACAAAATAAAACTCCTCTTCTCTACTAAGATCGGCGATCCAAAATGCATACCAATAATTTTTCAATTCTAATTCAACACACCAGGCGATGGGACTCATCAGGTAATTCATAAAAAAACAATTCATATGGTGGGTTTTTTCGTGGTTGTATTTAATTTTTCACAACACATCGATTTTAATCTTTATTGTAGTTATTCTTTTGGTTTATTTTGTCGATTTTGGTGGAATGTAAATTCATCTGATTTGTTTGATGTTCTGGAGCATCAATATGCTGGTTTAATTATTAAATAAATATTAAAATTTATCAATTGTTTGTGAAATAATATTGAGTTTTTCACAACATTTGGGTTTTTATTCTTTTGGTATTGATTCATTGTTTTATGTTAACGATTTTGGTGTAATTACAACAACTTCATATGATTTTTATTGTAATCTGATGTGTCGAATAGGCTTTTTTTGAAAATTTTAGGTTTAATTGATTAATGCAACAACTTAAAATAACATCATAAATTGTGTGTTAAAATTGGTATGTTGAATGGCGTATGTTAACAGATTGTATCAATAGTTACTTTTGATGTGTGATATGGTGTATACATACCAACTACAAGTAAGATTGTAGGTGCATGTATATGTGTATTTTGTTGTATTATTTGGTATATAAAATACAATAATAAAATAATATTTTGGTACATTGTTTGGTTTATTTTGATTATATGAATTGGTGTATATAATAAATTGAAAAATTGATAATATATTGGTACATTTTTTGTTTATTTTAATTATCTGAACTGGTGTATATAATAAATTGAAAAATTGATAATATGTTGATTGGTATGTGATCTGATACTTATGCTGGAATAGTTGATTCTATGAATTGGTGGTAGGTGTTGATGTATTTTTTGGTCTAAATTGTAATACCTTAAATGTCAGAATACTTATGATATGTTTATTGGTATAATAAATTATTTGGTATACTTGTTAGTGTGAATTACCACAAGTATGCCAATTTATTATTAGTACAGTAATTGGTGAAAAAGTTAGTCACTTACTAGAGTGTATAAAAAAAAAACTTAGTTGTGTGCCATCAATTACCAATGTAACTATCAAGATGTTTAAATATATGAATGTAGTAACTGCATTCTGCAATATTTAGCAAATTATTAAGAGTTTGTAATTCAATACATAGTAAGTATTAACAATACTATATTATACATGGTATGTTTTGGTATTATTATTGATAATGTATGTTTTAAATTGAAGGTACGCTCATCAACATAATACCTTCATACAGTTATAGATGATGCAAAGAGGTTTACAGTATGTCTGAATACTCGTATGTGCAGTTGTGGCAGATTTCAACATGATGAGATCCCTTGTAGTCATGCAATTGCTGCTATCAGATATAGGAATAAACATCGTGATGACTACTATTCCGCTTATTATAGTAATAAGAATTATCAGGATACATATGCAATACCAATAAAACCCTTGCCTTGCGAAAGCACTTGGGATGTTCCATTACATGTTTTGAAAGAGGTAATGTTACCACCAATTGCAAGAAAGCAGCTAGGCAGACCACCAAAAAATGATCGCAAAAAGGAATTCACCAAAAAAAAGGGGAAGAAAAGAAAAGTCACCTCTAATGAATGTGGTTTATCTGGGTATAACAAGAAGACTTGCCCAAAAAAATCACATGAGAATTAGCGTTATAGTATTTTTATTGTTATTTTTACTTTGCAGAAAGTTATGCAATTGAACTCATTTATTTGATTATACAGTTGAACTCAATGAAGCCTTATTTGAAAGTTGATTACTATTTGATATCTTATTAATAATATTGAATCCGTAATTGTTATTAATGGCTATCATGAACTCATTTAATAATCGTGTTGTGGATGAGCAAGTGAGGTTGGTATAATTCTAGCGTAAACAAAAATAATTAAAAACTAATTAATGTGAAGAACTTGGTTACCAGAAATAATAGACTATGTTAATGTAAAAAGTTGATTAAACCAATTATTTGAAAAAATATAGGACTATTGAAAAATTAGGTGTGTTAATATATTGGTTTAATCTGGAACCATAATAAATACAATCTGTTAAAGGAAAAATTTGGTAAACTTACGTTAAAATAGGAACGAAAATTAATAAACATATAGGAACGTAATAATGATTGTATGTAGGGATCATATGTTTGCATTATATACCAACCTAAAACAATAAATTTGAAATAAACTACTTAAAGTTAAAATCATAGTTTGAATGATACCGGGAAAAAAAACACTCTGTTAATGTAAAAAATTGGTTTACTTATAATAAAAATTACACAAAACTTGGTAAACTTAATGGTATATATAGCAAACTAAAACATTGAATGAAAACAAATAGCACAAATAAAACAGATTGGTATAATATTAGAGTAATGCTAAAACCAATTGACATAATATTGATTGTATAAAGTAATTCAAATGTTTGAATTGTATACCAACCTATAACGGTGAATTATAAATTTTTTTATAAAAGGTTAATATTTTGATTTGGACTGTTACCAGAATTAACATATTCTGTTCAAGTAAAAAAATTGTTAGGCGTTAGAATCTGATAAGAAGAAGATGGATGGTTAGGCGTTAGAAATTATGGTGAGGCCTCTGGTTAATTGGAATGACAAGCGATTAAGTGAAGAAGATGTAAGGTTTAAGAGATATGGATGAATAAAATTGAAGGGTTATCTCAATATACCGCTGAAAAAAGAAATCATAATATATCTTGGAAATAACTCAGTTATTGATAATTGTACTAATTTTATTGATATCATAAAAATTAATATGGCACGAACTACTAAGAATCAGAGAGAGAAAATCCGTTAATTTTTTTTTAAATAAAATAAAAAATTAAATGTTTTGTTATGTATATAATTTAAAAACTTAGTTTGTAATTAAATATAAGTATATTGATATTTTGTTAATAGAAGTCTTAAGTAGTATACTTTTGTAATTTTTCCTTTTTTTTTTGGTCAATTCCTAAACTACATAATTAAACTCAATTGTATCTTGCGCACTTATATTATTGTATCTCGCGCATCAAATTAGTGTATCATGTATAAAATGTACATCAGATTAGTGTATCATGTATAAAATGTAATGTATCTTACTTAACAATTAATGTATCTCGCACATTAGATTAAAGTATCAACGCTTATATTATTGTATCAGTTTTGAGGGATTTCTGTAATTATAAACTTTTAAGGGATAAATTATAATTTTACCTTAAAAGTATGTGATTTATGTAATTTGCCCTAGTTTTAAACAAAGCCCAAAAACAATATATTATAGAAGAGTCTAGGAATGACTACCAACCATCCAATAAGATCACTACTAATGTCCAATATATTTATAAAATATATAAGTGGGCCCCACCACCTTCCACTTCAATACTACATATTATGTAAATATGTAGTAATTACTATACTATAAATCACTACTAATATCCAATATATTTATAAAATATATAAGTGGGCCCCACCACCTTCCACTTAAATACTACATATTATATATTAATTATTAATTACTATACTACAAATGACTTAAATACTCCATATTATCTATTACAATAATTAACAATTATTTGACACTTTAAATTCTATCAATGCCATATAAATTAGGATAAAAAACCTAACATATAATATTTAAATATATTTAAAAATAATATAAGTAATACTATACATTACAATAATTAACAGCTTAATTATTTAAAACTTATATAAAAAATTTAATTTACT
>JAJOOO010009646.1:0-40143 GCA_029582685.1 Solanum piurae | reverse complement strand
CATACTCTATGCCTACATGATGTCACCATGTAGGGACCGGAGCACCGCTTGACCATCCTCCTCCGCGTGGCTAATACGATTTTTCTATCGAGGTTATTGGTGAGTCCTCCATTCCAGGGACGTTGCTTATGATCTCTTGCTATATATAAGACTTCTTCTTTTTTGTTATGTGTTGACTATGAGGGTGAGCCCGGTAGTTTGTCTTGGCCCCCGCTAAGTAACCATGTTTAGAGGTGGTGTTAGACAAGTTGTGTATTATGCTTGAGCTTGACTCATCTATGGTATTTATGTATCATTCTCTCTTCTTTTTTTCTTTCTCCCTTAGTCCCGAATTCCCCTTGATTATGCTTATCGCTTATGGTCATTTTAATTGCTTCCGCGACCAAGGATGTGTAATGATATGCTATGAGGCTTGTTTGGGGTTCCTTCGGGTTCCCCATTCGCCGGTCACGTCTAGGCCCTAGGCTTGGGTCGTGACAATTTCCAAAAGAGCCTTTGAGCTAGTTTTTTTAGTAAAGAGTAAATGCTTTCACAATTAAGCAAGAGAGGAAACTTTGTTTTCCAAGAAGAGCCTTTGAGCAATTATCTCAAACCACAGAAAGAAGTATGTTTTTAAACATAAGAGCTAGTACATATTTGGGAGTAGTATTGAGCACTGATATGAGGGAGAGTTCATCCAACTCCCAGCCCCCATAAACCATGTAGCCATCATAGGTAGAAAAGGGTCATACTTTTTAGATGATTCATTAGTTCTTTTTAGCATAGACTAGTGGATCCACTTAGTAGTCAGGTTTTATGCCATCGGCAAGGTATAGGACTGCCGTGGCAGCGTGAGGCAAAACGTTGTATCATCACAATAGCTCTTAAGTGATGGTTGTCGGTTAGAGAAACTCCCACAACAGTATTATTTTATATTTTTATATACATTTCAGAGTTTATATTGTATATTTGCATACATACAGAGTTATTATTGTATTTATAAATACACTGAGTTGATATCCATGTTTTAAAACTTTTCTTTATAATGCACTTATTTACATTGCTTTATATTGAAATCAGTTGAGTTGAGTTGAGACCAGGTTTATTCTTTCAGTTCCTTTTAAGCTTATGTCTTATTTACATTTCCCCTCGCATGCTCGTACATTCAATGTATTGATGTCATTTGGCCTGCATCTTCTTATGATGCAGATACATGTAACCATGATCAGCATCCAACGCTTCGTTGATTCAGTTGAGCATTCAGAGTCTTGTGGTGAGCCTCTTTGCTTTCCGAAGGATCCCTTTTTTATTGCTTTCAGTATTTTAGTTCATTAGGATATTGTGGGTATTGTCCCAACATCCATCTCAGTTGTTTAGAGGCTTCATAGACAGTCAGATGTTAATTCTTTAGTCTTTTCATTTTCTTTCTATTATGTTGAGACTTGAGTTTGCCTTATTGGCCAGATGAATGTTCTTTTATAACATTCTAGTTTATTAAATAAATTTATCTTTGTTGAGTAAAAGTCTTCCGCTGAGTAAGTAAACTAGGCCAAGGGTTCTCTTGGGGCCAACAATGGTTCTCGAGTGCCAGTTCCGCCCAGGGTGTAGACTCGGGGCGTGACAAGAGATGTATTAGGTGTGAAAGTCATGTATTTAAAGAGCTGAGGGAGTTTAATTTTATCTGGAGTTATAGTAATGTCTCAAGGTCATGTCTAAAGGAGTTGAAGAAGTCTATTTTAGAGTCGATTTCATGACATAAGTGAGAATTTTAGATGTTCAAAGTGAAATCGATCCAAACTCCTCAGCTCAAATGTTGAAGAGGTCCTATAGTTGTATGACCGAATGGCCATATTAGGTTTTTTTATATATAAATTGGGCTAAGACAGTGGTAAATAAAGCTCAAACATAATGATTCACTCACAAGTTGAATATAGTTAAACTATACATGAAGTATACACTAACTATTCATTTTCGACCAACTCAAAATCTTCTCTAAATAGTCTCAAATTTTAGATATGAAATTGTCTCAATATTTCATGTCTTTTGATATATAATTTATTCGAAACGATTTATGTTTGTGGTACTTCGGATTTTAAAGAAGAAGAAGAAAGAGAAGACGCAGAAGCTAGATGGCCATTTTTTGGAAAAGAATATGACCGAATAGCCATATTAGGCACTTTTTTAGGTATTTTTTTTATAAATTAAGATAAAAAGAGGGTAAGTAAAGTCTCTGGGCTGATATTTTGCATAATTTATCCTTTTTAATTTTGTCTTCTATTGTTTGACCAGTTGTTTGGTTTTTTTCTTTAACAAAAAGTTGCTATGGTCACTCTTTTTTGTTTTAAAAAAAACATAATTGTATAAGTGACAATTTTGTTTAAACTAACTAATTACACAAACATTCATATCTTATATATTAATTCAATTTATACTTTTAAATAATTACATATTATCATTATATTCAATATTTTTGTACCAGATTTGGAGTGAGATACATTGAAATACATCACTTTTTCAAAATAGCCTAAAATAAAGCCATTATATATATCAATCCACCTAATCACACCCCTAACTTACGCTTCTAACTTCCAATCAATCTGTTCTCTCTCCTCTCCCCCCCCCCCCTTCACTCCCACATTCATCAACTTAATATTTCTCCTCCTTCCCTGTCACAACCCAGACCATCGTGATTGGCACCCACGCTAACCCTCCGGTGGGAGAACCATTACTACTAACCAACTAACCCCAAATCTAGACATTTAAAGATATAGAAGCAGGTTTAAATGCAGAAATAAACTGGAGTTCCCATAAACTCCGAAAGTTTGACAAACCATTACTAAACATTTGCGGAAACAACGCCTAGAACCTGAAAGTCAATGTACCAAAACTCTAAAGTTCAACAAGTCTAAGAAAAAAAGTACAACTCCAAAACTAAACAAACGAATATCTAAAGTACTAGTCTAAGTCCGAAGAAAATGGACTAAGCAAAAGGAGAACTCATGGCAGCCTGGAAGAACTGGCTCACCCTTGAATTCAGTTTCGATCAATGATCTCCTAAATGAGGTATGTCAGTAGCCACCTGAAGATGCCTTGTACTCAACAAAGAAAGAGCAAGTGCAGTATCAGTACACAACCATAGTGTACTGGTAGGATCATGCGGCTGCTCCCATAAGCACAATATACAACGAACAATCATAATATAATAAGCACACATATACGAAATACAATTCAGTTATCATTCCAGAGCAACATACAGTCTTCCATTATCAATGACAAGTAGCCATAAGCATAACAATCACAAGTGGTTCTCTCAAGGAACCCACACTCAAATTGTTAGTGTGTCGGAACGTGACATCCGATCTAATATATGTGTTGAAACGTGACACCCGATCGAATGTATGTGTGTCAGAACATGACACCCGATCCAATGTATGTGTCGAAACGTGACACCCGATCCAATCATCACAACCACAATCACAATCACATCCATAATGAATAATAATCATTTCATTAGGTTCGTTTCCACATGTTCCTATTTGCATACACGCATGCATATAATATAGCAATCAATCGACATATATCACACAAACATGAAATCAAACCATCACCTACCTCGAAATCAAGCTTGAATCCCCTTAAGGCATTTGAATTTTTCCTTTCCGAATTATTTTTGCTTGTTCTAGGTCTACAAACAATTAATATACCCAAGGATCAATAAAATAAGGTCTAGTTATCCAGATTATAACAAACCCAATAACCCAAGACCAACCCATGATCCTAATACCCAATTTAGGGCTTTTTCCACCATTAACTTCAAATCAAAACCTTCCCCTAATAATAATTACCCAAGAATCTAAGTTCTACGGATCGAAAAACAGATTAGGAGAGTAAAATCCTTATCTTTAGTGCTAGAAGAGGTGGAAAACCTTCAAGAAATAGCCCTGGACGTCTCTTAGCTCTCAAGACCGAAACTTGCAGAAAAATAACATTTTTGAGGTTTAATCCCGACTTAAGTCGTGACTGGGCCGCTACGGCGGACCCCATCCCACCACAGTGGCCCCGCCCTGGTGGAATAAATCCCGCCCTGTGATGAGTCCACGATTTGGACTCATTTGTGGCTTTATTTTACTGGATTTAGTGTCCTCAAATGCATATTTTGTCTCAATAACTGATGTAAATACTTGAATTTCAGGTATTTGAACTTAGGGATAAAGCATGGACACTATGGAGCAAAAAGGAACAAGGCAGCCGAAAGAACGAAGAAAAGAAGGTCTGAGGATCGCCTAAATCATTGGGCGAGTTGCTGAATGGCCTTAGTCTCGCCCAAAGTTCCAGTGTGCCAAGCCCTGAAGGACAAAATCAAATAGGCGATAAAAAGAAGCAGTCGGTGAGTCGCCGAACTGTTCCGCGAGGCAGTGACATATCGCCCAAAGTAACAGAGCTTGAAGTTGCTGAAGGACAAGGCAGAAAGGCGATGAACCAGACCAAAGGGTGGATCGGCGATCCCGACTAACTGCGCCGAGTGATCCTTCGCAACACACTTTGTGACAACTATAAATACCTGTTTGAATTTTTAGTTCAGTATCAAGTTTTATTTTTCAGAAACCAGTTTTTTTAGAATTACTCAGTTTTAGAACTTAGTTTGTTGGAGACAATTTTCCTTAGCTTTGAAGAGTTGAAGATTTCCATTTTCTAAGCAATTGGAAGTGGGTATTAAAGATTCTTCATCCTTGACGTTTGTAAAGATAATATTTATCGTACCCATTTGATGGAAACACTTTCCGGGATCGATTTCTATCTCCTTACTATGTCTAGCTAAAACCCCAATTCTTGGGGTATGATTTTGGGAATATAGGTTGAATTTACTGTTGGGTATTGCTAATTGATTGTTTATTCTCTGTTTAGAGGTGATTCCATTCAATAGTTGTGTTTGAATTAAATGGGGTTGTAGTTGCAAATACAATTTTATCTTCGTGTTTTTTACTTGCTCAAGAGAGAAGTTTTAAAACCAAAACTACTTAATCGATAGTCTGTGGTTATTGGGTTGTTGTGGGTTCATCTCGAGAGAGTGAATGGACTAAGGCGAAGGTTGTGCTTCATTGCCGCTTATCGGTGTTCGAGAGAAACCGATTTGATTCGGGGTAAATTGTTCGAGAGAAAATTTACCCCCACTAAAGTCTAGCCTAGTTACCAAATTGCAGCGAGTTACTATCAATAACATTTACCCGGTTGTGTATTTTAGCCCATATTCCTATCACATCCCAAAAATCCCGTCTCCATATTTGTATTTTCTTTTTAATTGTCATTTTAGTTGATAATTGCTTACAAACCCTCTTCGATAATTGACACTTGTGTCACCCTTTTTAATTTATCATGTTTATACTCGTTAATGTCTATAGCTATATTTAGCTTGAACAATTTTTTGTTTTTCTATTGATTCTCAATTACAAACCGCTCTCTGTGGGAACGATCCCAACCCTTGATTGGGTTATATTCGTTAATGTATCGAATGCTATTGGTGTCACTGTGCCAAATACATGAAATATGTATCTGATACATATTATCACTATATCTGATACATGTTTAATATGTATCTGATGCATGTTGTCACTTTAACAAATACACAAAATATGTATCTGATACATGATGATTTGTATCTGGTTTTTAAAGATTTTCCATTGTAGGTAAGGACTTCGGCAAATTCATTGTACGGAGTGCATGACAGTGGAAGACAATATGAAATAATGAGAAGAATTTGAAACAATAATTGGATCGGGAATGCGACAGATCCTCACGAATCGCTAGACACGTGATTTTTTACTCCTAAATTAGTGTGTTTCAGTTACATTTCAATTTTAGATACACAGAAATAGATGTATCTGGATGTGCTTGATACATGTATCTTGCGACAAAAATATGATACGAAAGGTAATTTTGTTAACTTAAGTGAAGGCACGTAATTAGGCACTAAATTGGTGGACTGATGTTACTTACTCAAAAAAAAAAAAAAAAAATGACAACATGTATATTTAATATATCAATAATGTATAAATATTTATGTAATGTATCAATACTGTATAAATAGTATATAGTTGTATATACATATGATGTATCAGAGATATATAAATATTGATAAACATTTTTTTTATACAATGTTAAAAGAAAAAAAATCAAGAAAGTCAAACAAGATATTACATAATCAAAATTGAACTTCGCTAGAAATAAATAACAAAGGTCAAATAAAAATTTATTGTAATAAATAATAAAAAAATTCGAATACAATTGAAATAAAATACAAAAACTTTCACATATATGGAGAGGGCGAGAGAGAGGGAGAGAGGAAGAGAGTTTGCTATAAAAACTATATAGTGTTGTTTTTTATAATATTTTTAAACTATAATTGTTTTCATTAATAAGTTGGAATTTTTTATTTGTTCCATAAATTTTTTCATAAAAATATATGTAAGTCACTTTTATAACGAGGAATATATGTATATTGGAAAGTTGAGGCGTATAATCAAAATGGGGGAAATCCCATACTTTGTTGTGAAACTGATCCAAAATTTATTTTGTGATCAAATTAGATTAAAAAGACAGTCTATTTTCTTCCAAAGATAAATGTAGGCATTTTAGATTAAAATTAACGTGACAAGTTTTATTGTTAATTAGCAGATTGTCTTTTCTTTTTTTTCTTTAGCAGATTGTCTTGTTGACTTTCTTTGTAGTAGATTTTTTATTAATAAACAATGACAAAATTAAAAGAGTATTCTACTTATATTATATATGAATTTAAATTACAAATTTTACTACTTAGTAGAAGAGTCTACAAGCTCTGACCAAAAAAAAAAAAAAAAGAAAAGAAGAGTCTACAAGCCTGCTTGTATGACAAAGGGTATTTTCGTCAACATGCCTGCTTGTATGACAAAGGGTATTTTCGTCAACATGCCTGCTTGTATGACAAAGGGTATTTTCGAAATTTTCTACTTGTTCCTTCTTTAACTCTTTGTAATCTCTTGCTTTAAGGGTGTACTTTTTCTTTATTAGACCAAAAAACCAATCAATATTTACCTAATGACTCATATGTCCAATCAAAAAGTTATTCTTTTATTGAACTGTGGTGGGCCCAACTCATGGGCTCACAATACTATGTTAACTCCTCATTCCGTTTTTCCTTTAATAGTAATAGTAATATTTCTATTTAGTCTTTTCATTATATTACATTTAGTTCTCTTATTATTATTTTTTGTTGGTTATAGAATTTTAAAATTATATAAATAATATTATAAATTACAATAATTAACAATATAAATATTTAAATTAAATTAAAAATTTGATTGGACATTCTATTGGTACCACATAAAATGGATTAGATGATAAACATATATTATTTGAAATTGACGTAAATATTTAAAAGTTATATGAAAAAATTTGACCGACTCTTGACATTCTATTGATACTATATATAATGGGTTAGATGAATAACATATATTATTTGAAATTGACGTAAAAAGTACAATAAATCACAATAATTAACAATTTAGAAAAAATTAAAATACATATAAGAAAATCACTTGACTCCAAAAAATCTATCAATGCCACATAAATTGGGACATGGAAGTAATATACTATTTGAAAATTTAAAAGGTGCTATAAATGACAATAATTAAAAATTTAATATATTTAAAGGACATAAAAAATGGTTAATTTTTAAAATCCTATATATGCCACATAAATCGAAACAAACAAAGTATTATAATATTTTTAAAAATCATAGGAGTACAATAATTAACAACTTATAATATTTTTAAAAATCATAGGAGTATAAATTTTTTAAATAACTTCTCAAGTTCCATGATGTCACATAAATTGAGACAAAAAATATTGAGTCTAACATCAAACAAGAATATATTGGGCCCCGTACGAGCACGGAGTTGTGTATCTAGTCTAGTATACTAATATACTAATCTAAGAGGCTAGAGCACACAACTGGCCGTCAACATGTGTGCTTCAACTGAGTACTCTTCCTCTTCTTTAGCTGCTTGGCTTACTGGTTGCAGCATGATATTTCATGCCCATGGTCCCAAGATCAAACCCAAGCAACATCACTTTTTTATTCCTTTTTTTAGCTCACTCAATTTATTCATTTTTAGCTTTTTGGTGGACCCAGTTAATGCTCTCCTCTTTTTTTTTCTTTTTTTTTTTATGTATTTCATCGTTTCATCATTTATCTAATTTAATGTTAATAAAAAAAAAGGAATATTTCGTATTACGTAAATATATTTCGTATTCATATTTTAGTTATTTCATCTTCTATCTTAC
Organism: Solanum piurae; assembly: GCA_029582685.1. Classification (NCBI taxonomy): domain Eukaryota; kingdom Viridiplantae; phylum Streptophyta; class Magnoliopsida; order Solanales; family Solanaceae; genus Solanum; species Solanum piurae. The sequence goes on along the minus strand of JAJOOO010009646.1, from coordinate 31,845 downwards.
ATAAAAAAAATGTCATCGAAAATATTTTGTTTTATGTAGTTAAAAATATTATTATTATTATTATTTAAGAAAATCTTATTTGCACAGGTAAATATAAAAAAAAAACATACCAAATAAGTACTACTTAATAAATAATACGTTTAATTATTTTATTTCTCTATCTTTTATCTGTAAATCACTTTTATATTTGTAATGTTAATATTAGATCATTAATATTATTAGTAAAAGAACATATGTCATTACATTTAAAAAAAATTAAAGTACCACAAATAAGGCGCTTCAAATTTTATCCGTACCACATAAATTGGGACAGGAAAAATAACGTATTATTTAAAAACTATGTGAATTTTATAAGTTATCTCATTTAGCTCTATCACTGACCTCCCTCGTAATTTACGATATTACACATACCTCCCTTATTTTGATAATTTTGTAACAATTTCTTTTACCTATTTTTCATTAATATATATAAAATACTTTTGACAAATTTACCCCTTTAATAATATTAAATTCCTTCAATTTATTATTTCATATTTCTTAAAAAAAAAAAAAAAAACACAATTCTTGTGCTCAAATTAAAAATCCTTCTTGTAAGTTATGGGACTCGTGTTGGTAGAGAAAAGTAATTTTCAGCAAAAGAGATGCATTTTTTAGACATTGTTTTTTTGTTAAATATGATATTTTAATGGAAAGAATTAATATTATACCAGGGGTAAATTTGTCAAAAGTATTTTATTTACATTAGGGAAAAATAAATTTTAAAAATTGTTACAATTTTTTCAAAATAAGGGAGGTATGCGTACAGTGGCGGAGCCAGAACTTCGACTAAGGGGTGTCAAAATATAAAGAAGTAAAATCACGTAGAAGTCGAGGAGTGTCAATATGTAATATATATACATAAAAATATTTTTTACTCCTAACTACACAGTGTAATTTTTCGACGAAGGGGTGTCGGTCGACACCCCTCAACTACATGTGGCTCCGCCACTGTATGCGTAGTATCGTAAATCATGAGGGAGCTCAATGTGATAGAGCGAAATATGAGGGGAAGTCTCTGAAACTATCCCTAAATTTTTTTAGTGGCCCTTCAAATTTTATCTGTGCCACATAAATTACAACAAAATAAATAATATATGTTGAGAAACTAACAACACACCGTCCTTACAAAATATAGATGTTATTTCTAAAAGATAGTCTTCAACTCGAATAGCACACATGAGCATCAATTTAAAAAATACAAAAGTGTTAGAAATCTAAGATCATTTTTTAAAAAAATCCACCAACTAGTAGAGCCATCCACCTGAGTTGAAGTGAATAAACCACATAAGACTTCCATTTTTATCATTTAAAAGTAAAAAAAGTTGAAAGAGAACACTACAAGAAACTAATATTATAATAAATAAATAAAACAAAGATGGCTAACATACTGTAAAGAACGTGAAATTTGCAGCCTATCAAAAAATTATAATAAAAAGTCAATAAAATACTAAGAAGCAAATGCGGTATAATTTTGACTTAATTAGCTTAAGTTGAGACTTGAGAGTATCATTTTGACTGGCATTCTGGGACTACTAATTATATATTCTCTCCGTTTCATTTTATATGATTGAATTTAAAACTTGTGATATATATATATATATATATATATATATACTAATTGTGTGAATGTAATTTTATTTATTTTTATATTAAATATGTCATTATATTTGTCTGATTATAAAAATTTATCATTAAAAATAAGGAAAAATATCAAGCATGTCATCAAAATTTGAGAAAAAACTCATCTATGCTATATGTTATAAGTTTGGTTCATCTATACCATTTTTCGTTTGAGATAAGGCTCATCCATGCTATTATTTGTTAACTGAAAATAGTTTCGATTTTTGCAAAACTATTTTTATCCGTGGTCAATTATGATTCAGCCACATTATTAATTAACTCATTTTTTAAAAGGATAAAAGATCAAATATGTCATCGTACTTTGAGAAACGATTCATCTATGTCATCCGTTAAAAGTCATTTCAGTTAACAAATAATGACATGGATGAACCTTTTGTCATACGAATATGACATAGATGCGCCAAACTTTTAACGGATGACATAGATGAACCTTTTTCAAATTCCATGACATATTTGAGTCATATCCCTTAAAAATAAAATAAATTAATTTTCAAATATAAAAAAGAAAATAGGGTCATATCACTGGAGTGGAGTGAGGAATATATATATATATATATTATTATTATTATTATTATTATTATTATAGAAGTCATACTTCACAAGCTCTCAACAATTCCTTTAAGTTTTAGCAGACACATGAGTATTGACTTTTTCAAGCTAAAATGGCTGAGAAATAGTTTAATGAAAAGTATAAATAAAATAGAAAACAAAATAGACTTCAATTATTATATTTTACTTTCGTTATCCATCATATTCAATTCGTTACGACTCCAATAGTGGACAAGCAGATGTGCCACTACATATATAGATGTATATTAAATATTTCATATATTATCTTTGTTTATAAAAAAAACAAACAAAATGGTGGCATAAATATTGGGTTCGGAGTCAAAAGAGTAAAAAAATAGCAAAATTTTCAAAAGGGCAATAAAATTCAGTATGAAATCAAAAGGGCAATATTTGGATGGAGCTGTTGACGGTGTTAAATTTGATGTATAAGGCACATGTCAGAATGAACCTTATCCATTTTTTTAAAAAAAAGGGCGCTGACTCTAAAAAAAATATTAATATTCATCTTCATTATTTATTTAATCGTTTTGTTGTTGTGTTTATTTCTTTTCTATTTTCACTATTTATATATAAATAAAAATGTAAGTGGTGCGGTCAAGTTTAGTAATTTTTTATATATAATTGGAAAAAAAGGACAAATATATCCCCCGAACTATTGTAAATGGTATGCAGATACCCTCTGTCAAACTTTTGGGACATTGGTGCCCCTGTCGTCCAAAAAGTAGAGAATATTTACCCTTTATACTAATGGACATACACGTGTCATAGTCTTATCCACCGATCCGACATTTATTAAATGGCAGATCGAAGGATAAGATTGTGTCACGTGTCCCTATTTAGTCTTCCGTTAGAGTGAAGGGCATATATGCTCTAGTTTTTGGACTATAGGGGCACCAATGTCCCAAAAGTATGACGAATGGTATCTACATTCCCTTTACGATAGTTCGGGGGTATATTTATCATTTTTTTCTATATAATTTGATAATATTGAAGACAAAATATAAGGACATGAAAAAAAATAAAGTGAGTTGCAGCTACAAGACCTTAATGACCATTTCAATGAGGTGATAAGTGATTTGTTTAATGGAGTATCTTGCTTGAATCCTATTGATTCATTTTCTAGTTTTGACATAAATAAGATAATGAAAATGACTAAATTATATCTTGATGACTTTGATGGATCCAACGTGAGAGCTCTTGATAATCAACTTGTTAATTACATTATTAATGTTTTGTGATATTGATAAAAGTTCTCCAATTTGGGTGGACTTGAGAACTTTCAAGAAAGTTGGTTGAGACAAAAAAACATTTAAATTCTTCTCTCGTATTTCTTTTAATGAAGTTTTCTTTACTTCTACATGTTGCCACTGCTATAGTTGGAAAAACTTTTTGACAATGAAGATTATCAAGAATGACTTGCGAAATCGAATGGATGATGAATTCTTAGATAGTTGCATAGTGTATTATGTCAAAAAAAAAAAATTCGAAGATGTTTTTAATGAGTGTATTATGAAAACATTTCAAGAGATGAAGTGTCGCCGAGTTCAATTGTAGTTACCACTTTACATATTTTGATGTGTATGAAACTATTAGTCAATATATTTTTCCTACTTCATCTTCTTTAGTTTATCCATTGATATTTTGTAAGTTTTCTGTTTTGAGATTTTTCATTTTGGATTGTTGGTTAATTTAATATTGAACTGGACAAGAGTATGAACAATTTGGAGCACTATGTAGAGATCAATAATTGAGGTTAACTATTTTGTAGCAAAACTTTATAATCTAACCAGCAAAGTTTATTTTTTTTACTTGTCCTAAAGTATGAACACCCTTGACGAAAATTATGGCTCCGCCACTACCTTTTGATTTCATACTCAATTTAATTTGTTGCCCTTTGAAAAAAATTACTCATTTTTTTGGCCATTTTAGCTCCGAGCTTTGTTATTGTTTACATAATTCTTTGAAGCTATGAAGTATAGCTACTGGCTTTTTTTTAAATATAAAAATAGTGTTGGATTATATATTAACTATTAAATGACTATCTTCCTTGCTCAATTTCAGTGAGAATCTGTTTTCCATCGTGCATTTTCCTGTGAGATGATTCAACAAAAAATAAGTGAAAAAATCATATTTTATAGCATAAACTTCCTGCTGATTTGTAATGGTAAAAACTTCATTTCTAGTAGTATCAATTTCATATAAATGAAAATCAGAAATCAAGATTTAGCAAATAAAACTAATGATACTTCTAATAATTAAGATTTTGTTATTCTAACTTCTTAGGAGGTAATATTATATATATAATGCATTAAAATGAAGTTTGCAATATTAAAAATATTCTCATTCTTAGATTTTTATTTGACATCATCTGCAAAATATGTCTTACACAACAACGGCTAAACGATAAATATTTTAAAATTACTGACACATATATATTTGTGAACGTATCAAATGAAGAGTAAATTTTCAGCAAGTTAATGCTAATTCAAGCTTATTAAAGGAAAAAAAATGCTAGTTCAAGAAATTTTTCACCAATGGCATATGATGCCATATGATCAATATCGGACCTCATTAATTATAGAATTAAATATAAATATATATCGAGAAATTAGTAATGTATACAAATATATACATTCAATTTCAGTTGCCATTTCAAATTGAAACTAATGAAACATCTTTATTTTAAAATTTGGAAATATTTGTCAAGTTTATAAAATTAATGAATAATTTATCATATTGTGCCTATTTTATCATTGTAATTAAATATTATTCATTTTTCAATGTTTAGATGACTTATATTTTATAAGAGTCATTTGGTAAAATTACTCCTATTATTTACTGCTTCTTAATTTGTGTGTCAAATTAATCGTGGATAACTATGATTGAACATAGGGGATTATTATTTATTGTGCCACGTTAAGCATCTTCATTAATTTGGTGTTTTTGGCAGCCTACCACTTCTGGCAATTTCTCACCTAAGCCTAACTTTTTTTTGGTCCAAATGCCATTTAATTTGATAGCCACAAACACTATGAGAATAGTTTAATTACCAAAAAATCATGTACAGACATAAGGTTATTTGAATTTCTGTTATCCCTAGTTGAATTTTTAATAATGTTATTGCATCATTTAGATCTTTGAGCCTGTTTATGTATTATTTTAAGTAAAATATTTATAATTAAACATATTTAACTATAATATATGCTATTATTATCTATACTTTCAAAATATTACGTATCTTATAACTAGTTAAGAGTTTCCTAAGTATCTTATACTTAGATACATGTATTTTTGCTACCAGATATACAAAAATAGAGAGAGAGGCGAACGAGATTCGTATGTATCCCAGATACATGCAAATCACACTAGATACATGTATATGTATGTATTTGGAGTGATTCACATGTATTCAATATCTAAGATACTAGATACAATATTGGAGAGTGATGAGCGAGATGAGAGAGAGGCAAGGGAGACAAGTGAGATTTGTTATGTATACCAGATACATGCAAATATACTTGGATATACAATGTATCTAATACAAATAACACCTAAATTTAACCCATGTATCCGAGATACATGTATCAGGAGGCACCAAAATTTGATAAGATACATAATATTGCAAAACTAAAATGTATATAAATAATTAACTTCTAAACTAGTGAGATTTATGTAATTTCCTCTTATTTAAATCTTTATAACCGTTTGTTGTAAAAACAAAGAAAAGTATCACATTTTGTTTCTTTTTTACATATGCCTTCTACAAATTAATTCATATTCTATTTTTTGACGCTGATCTCCATCTGTTCCAAAGTGTCCCACTTATTAATTATTATATTAATAAAATAATCTACTAATAAAATCAGACATGGCTGCCTAGAGATTACAGAACTCCAGTTTTTGGACCGTTACACAAAATATCAACACAAAAAGACATAACTTAGGGTGTGTTTGGTATGGAGGAAAACAGTTTCTGAAAAATGTTTTCCAATTTTTTTATATTTGATTGACTTAAATATTTAGAAAATGTTTTAACGCCATTTAATATGTTTAAACATATCATAACATTAATCTGTTTTATTTTTTGTATCATTAGAATTATATTTTATGAGTAATATTTATCTGTATTTACCTTTTTGGTGACTTAATAATATAAAAAATATATTTACAAGCTACAACACATTAGCATACAAAGCTAAACTCAAATAAATAAATTAGTAGTTTAGTTATATGTACTGTTGCAATTTTTCTTTTTGATAGTATCGGTAAATTTTAATCTATGCTAGCATGTTAGTTTTCATTTTTAATTCCTAGATTATCAGTTGATAGTTATAAATAATTTACCTATTAGTTATCATTCTTAATTACCAGATTATCAATTGATACTTGCACTTTTTTTTACCTATAATTAATCAATAAAAGAATAATTATATAAATATTTAAAGTTCAAAAAAATCATTATACTTATTTTATACTCTAGAGGGTGGCTATAACCATTTGGGTGTGTTTGGTAGGTCGAATAACATTCTCAAAAATGTTTTCCGACCAAACATTTTCTAAAAGGAAAAAAAAAATAAGATTTTTAAATATAAGAAAAATGACTTTCTTAATGAAAATTGGAAAAAATAAGTTGTATGAGTGACATTCTAAGTTTATTATATGTTCTCCACCCACTCAATCACCCCCCCCCCCCTCTTGAACCACCATTCTCCATCCTATCCCGTAATATTTGCTAGATAACATAAATGCTCTTGAGGTAATATTTTCTTACTTACCTACCAACTATGAAAAATGTTTTCCAACTTACCAAACATACTTAGGAGTCGTTTGGTTGAGAACAAATTATTTCAGGATTAATTATCCTCGATAACTTACTTCATATATATTTTATCACTGTTATATAAATTGTGAAATAAATAATTCAAGAACTACTTAATATTTCTAATCAAAATATCAAAATTATTATATTTTATACCTCATACCAAACAGTTTCGAAGCATAACTTATTTTACCGGTTGGTTGGTCCACATTGGCGTGCAGGCATTTTTTTTGTGCTGTTTTGTGTCCGCTGTCCATTCGACTTACCAACAACTACTTCCCGCTAACAAACCATCTTATTTTACAATTCCTTTTTTCTTTCTTTAATTTTTTAATTTGTCTATTATTTAATAGCCATTGTTGAACTTATACATATAAATACAGGTATTAGAGTTCCCAAGATTGTCAGTTGTGTGTGTCTCGTTTTTAGCGTTTAAGATCTCAACTTTCTTACTATCATATTGATCTGTGAAACAAGATTTGATCTCGGTTTTCAGATCTGTTGTTGGGTTTTGAAAATTTCTTCCTGTTTTTGTTAAAGAAAAAAAAAATGGCCAGGAAGAAGATCAGAGAGTATGATTCAAAGAGATTGTTGAAGGAGCATTTCAAGAGACTCGGAGGTTATGATTTGGCCATCAAATCTGCACAGGTAATGTCTTTTTTTTTTTTGTTAATTTTCAAATGTGGACCAAATCTTATCTTGATTTTGAAATCTTTGAAATGTTAATGGCAAAATGTTGGCATGTTTTAGGTAGCATTTAGGCCACCTACTTGAATCTACATAATTCATTTGAGTTTTTTTTTTTCCTCTTGCCTCATTTCCAGTAATGATGATAGCTTTGAGAATGTTGATTTTGACTCTGGTTAAATTTGAGTTGTAAAATGGTTCCTTTCTGTATTTATTTTGAAGTAATGGTTGGTACCTCTGCTTTTGAGATCTAGTTTTGTCGACTGGGGCAATGGCGACTCAAGCAGATTAGTGATCCAAAGCTTCTTATCAAGTTTATTCTTTTGAGATGTAAAGTTTTCTATAAGTGATTTCTTTTTTGTTAGAGTGGGTTACAAGTCCCATCATTTGGTAGGGAATGGTCTGACGTTTTGCTTATGGACTTGAACAATACTCTCGTTACGAGCTAGCTTTTGGAATTGGAGTTACGTGTAGGTGTCATATCTTTACATGATGTCCGAGTCAGGTCGAGTTGGACAATCTTCCTTTCATGAGTTAGCTTTTGGGATTGAGTTAAGAGTCAAGTGTCATATCTTCACATTTTTAATAATCTTTTTCAATGAATTGATAATATAGTTGATCCATGAGATAGTACTCCAGATGTGTCAAACTTCTGATAATTCTCTCTTTTTATATGAAAAAAATTTAACCTTTTCTATAAATAGTACTTAATATTTTTTTTTTCTCAAAAAAACTACAAACTTATTATTGCTAAATGAAGCCCCTCAAATTTGGGGGCCTAAGATACCTTTGCCTTTTGTTTAACTCTTCAGAACCTCCCATGTAGTGGGGCAGAACAGGTAGGTCAGGTACATGCTAAAACTTAAAGAGAGTGCCTAATATATTTAAAGGTACACATGTAAACTCTTGGGACCACCTGCTCTGAGAGTTAGCTAATTGATAATCCTAACATTCTTTAGACTCAAGTTATTAATTGTCTTAGAAAATACTCCTAATAAAGAAAAAAGACAAATATCATCAACCACTTATGTATCTTCCTCAAATATTTGATAATAAACAGTATAGATGACTAGTTTTATGAGTTTTATAAGACAAATATAAGTCATGATTGCAACTATAAGATGGTTTGTTTCCCTTCTTTTGTGGCTTAGGTGACAGAGTCTACTGACATCAATGAGCTAGCAGAGAAAGAGCCTTGGCTCAACTCAACAAAGTTGGTTGTAAAGCCTGATATGTTGTTTGGCAAGCGTGGAAAGAGTGGACTAGTCGCCTTGAATCTTGATCTTGCTCAAGTTGCTACTTTTGTGAAGGAGCGCCTTGGCAAAGAGGTAGTTCAGATATTCACATACTTTGTCCCTTTTGATTAAAACCAAGTGTATTGTTTGTTTTACATGGACTATTAACCTATAGTGTCATCGTCTCGGATCATTTGCTCATGTTTGTTTTCACATTGACAGGTGGAGATGGGTGGATGCAAAGGTCCTATCACGACCTTTATTGTTGAGCCATTCATCCCTCACAACGAAGAGTTTTATCTTAATATTGTCTCAGAGAGGCTTGGTTGCAGCGTAAGCTTTTCTGAATGTGGAGGAATTGACATCGAAGAGAACTGGGACAAGGTATGTGACATAGTCAAAAGTAGGCATGTTAAATCCAAAACCATTATATTAATATCTCAATCTAACATATATTCCTTTTTATCCAGGTTAAGACCATCGTTGTGCCAACCGGGACTTCTTTTACATCAGAGATATGTGCTCCACTTGTTGCCACTCTACCATTGGAGGTAAATATTACTGCAAGAATAGTCTGTCCACTTCTTTTAATCATTCATCCAATTCATATCGCAATTTTAATTTTTTAATTGTACTTGTATGTTACAGATTAAGGGTGTCATTGAGGAGTTCCTCAAAGTGATTTACGCTCTATTTCAAGGTATCTACGAGATAATTTGTCATTGCTTGATCTTTATGACCTTTTTGGATTTTTGTGTAACCATCTCAACATTTCTTTCTATCAGATCTCGACTTCACTTTCCTAGAGATGAATCCTTTCACATTGGTTGAAGGAAAGCCTTATCCTTTGGATATGAGGGGAGAGCTTGATGACACTGCTGCTTTCAAGAACTTCAAAAAGTAAATCTGCTGCTCCAACATCTGAATATACTCTTACTACTTGCTTCCTAAGCTTTATTGGCTAAAAGTGAATCAACTTTCGGTAATCGACACATCATAGACTCATAATATACTTTCCGTCCTGCAGGTGGGGAAAGCTTGAATTTCCATTGCCATTTGGAAGGGTTATGAGTGCTACAGAGAGCTTCATTCATGGGCTTGATGAAAAGGTATATCTTGATGGTATTCTATTACTTACAAGGCAAAAAAAAAGGTCTTCAGCTTGAGATTGCAAAATATCTGTCAATGTACTACATTACATGCTAAAGCATTCAAGTCGGTTTATCGCAGACAAGTGCATCTCTGAAGTTCACAGTCTTGAACCCCATGGGGCGAATTTGGACTATGGTTGCTGGTGGAGGAGCTAGTGTCATCTATGCAGATACTGTACATATCTATCCTTGGAAAATGTTATTCGATGATACCTTCTTTGATTATATATTCTATTGTCTAAACTTTGTCATTTTACCTTAACAGGTAGGTGATCTTGGATATGCTTCTGAGCTTGGGAACTATGCAGAGTACAGTGGTGCTCCCAATGAAGAAGAGGTCTTGCAGTATGCTAGAGTTGTAATTGATGTAAGGATAAACTAGTTACATAAAACATTTTATTGACACACAGAAAAAAACACTTGTCACATTATGTTACACCACATTCTCCGTTTATGCACCCTGATATGAAATTGGAGAAATATACTGACCCTAATCCCATATTGCAGTGTGCCACTGCAAATCCTGATGGCCGTAAGAGAGCCCTTGTGATTGGTGGTGGAATTGCCAACTTCACTGACGTTGCTGCTACATTTAGTGGTATTATTCGAGCTCTTAAGGAAAAGGTATGGTAACACAATTGGCTGCTCTGAAATGACTTACCCCTGATATTGCAATTTCCTTACTCAACATTTGTTATGGCAGGAGTCAAAACTTAAAGCTGCTAGAATGAACATATATGTTAGAAGAGGAGGTCCAAACTACCAAAAAGGTCTTGCAAAAATGAGGTCTCTTGGTGAGGAAATTGGCATCCCAATTGAGGTATGTGCTAGTGTCAACTACTAATAAAAGATGACTAACCATGTTTTGAGTTATCGTTGTTAAATAATCTTGTTCTAATTTTTGTTGAAGGTTTATGGACCTGAGGAAACCATGACTGGCATCTGCAAACAGGCTATTGAGTGCATCACTGCAGCTGCATAAATTAACCAACTTCCTTCTCCAAGTTGAACCTTTTTAGTAGTCTTTTTTCACTTTGTGTTAGTGTTTTGTTGTATGCCAACCAAGTATGAGCAATTTGATTTGTATGTTTGACATTTCACATAAATGGGCCATGAAACAATAATGAATTTTAGTTTTTCAATTTCAACATGAAATCCATTGGTTCAACAATCTTTGTACTACATATAAAATAAAAGAGATATTAATTACAGAAGGATATGTTAATGGCTCTACCGTTGCTACATTAAACAACAACCTAACTAGATCTACGCTGCTAATATGACAAATTGCTTTGCAAAACTCGTCCTTCCCCTTGAAAAATAAGAGAAGCTTTGACGAGCAGCAAAACACAAACTTGTTATTCAATCATCATGATTGAAACATCCCATAACTAGTCCGCCAGATCGAGCCTGAGAAGACGCCTCAAGTCACTTGTAGCGTCGAGGTTATCTTCACTTTTCTTCTTGAAGAAAGCCGACACAGGCAAAGAGCTCGGTGGCAGCGAGGAGGAGAAACCCCATCCAGCATAGAATTCAGCAATCCTTGTGTGCTTAAGCACAATATCTGTAGTCGACAACACCAAATCTTCACCCTTGTTTTCCTTTACAACCTTCAACACTTGACCGCAGTGGAAAACTTAGCAGATCCATTTTTCTCTGGACTTCGCTTTCTTCGGTTATTCTTAGGGTTAGGGTTTGGTAGAGGGTTGCAAGTAGAATTCCGTATAGATGGACGATAACTTACGTGGTGTTTGAGAACATCTTGTGGTTGAAGAATGGAAACTCCGGCCATCGGAAAAGTTGGTGGAACAAAAAAATATTAATCTAGTGTTGTAAGGTATATATAGGAAGAAAGAAGAGAAGCAATCGCGTTTTATTGAATTGGAAACAAGTAGGAATTGGAAACGAGTAGGAAAGGGAGAAGTTAATTAGTAGCACCTCCAAGATATCTTTTGGAAAATAAAGTTGTACGAAAGCGCATCAGCTAATTCATCAGCACGTTTCTCTCTACGATCAGAGTCCTCACCGGTAAAGGAAACGCCTTGTGAATGATGTAGTAGATAATCACTTTTATAGGCTCAACATTCCTCGGGAGACCAAGACCAAGAGCTCGGTTCACATCCTCAATTATCATGTCTTCCTTCTCCTCCTTGATGTGAAACAATTGAGTAAATTAGAAGTCCGGCATCAACAATAACAGAGTCCATGATATCAAGATCTAAAACTGGATAATGAATGAGATTGTCTCTTAATTGGCTGTGCATCTCCTGAAGGATCACGATTTGATCATCAGAATCTAATGTCTTGCAAATTTCGAGCATTTTCTGAGTTACATGTAGCATGCCTCATTCACCTTGTGTAGGGGAAACTCTGCAAACCAAGAAAACAGTCATACGTAGTGTAATTCCACAAGTGGAGTCTGGGGAGAGTAGAGTGTACACATACATTACCCCTACCTCGGCGAAGTAGTGAGGCAGCCAATCAATCAACTAGGCACAAAATAATCTAATTTACCGGCCTTTTTCCTTTATCAATATTGGGGTTAATTCCTATCTAACAACTTAAAATCTGTCAGCTTATGGCTTCACTGATGACCACTCCACACTAGTTTTAGACTTATAAAACCAGATATGACAAAGATACACAAAATATTACCACATGCATTTGATTAAATAGTCCCTAAAGTGTACCAATGAATAATTTTATTTTAATCACTAGCATATAATATAACATTGGACATTGTACCTTCACTACAGCAAAAAAGAAATAAATGGTAACCAGGTTACAATTACACCACGTAATTATTACCAGCTTCCCATGAGAATTAGAGAGTATAATTACTCCTTCCAGTTACATGTGTAATTACCCATGTCAATTACACGTGTAACTTCCCCTGTCAATTACACCCAATTACCTTCTGACCAAGTAATTACATGATCAACCAAGCAAGTCTGACATTGTGATTACACCCAATTACACCAAATCGAATTACCAAGTAATTACATGAACCTTAGTGATAATAGATTTTTCTTTTAGTGACGGTATAAATAAATAGTAGTAATTTAGTATATCCATTATAGGCGCGTGCTTCAGGGAAGGATTTCCTCCCGAGCTTGAGTCATAATTTATCCATTAGCAGAAGAAGAGAAACTCCATTACACTCTCTGCAACCTGGTTGGTACAAAAAGAAAACATGGCGGTCATGGCCAAGTGTAACTAAAGGATGGGTTGATTGGGTTGATCAATAGGAGAAGGTAAAAGGGGAGACATGGAGAACTGCTTGTATATATGGTGCCATCCAGTTATCTAAAATCGACATACCCCATGATTACAACCTTTTGTATGCTGCTCTGTGCTTTTGGTCAATATGAGGTAACTCCTTCCATTTTAACTTTGGCATGATGGGTCCAACCGTATTGGACATTGTTGCTTTGATAGGGCTTAGACCTCATGCACAAGAGATGTAGAGTACGACTATGGCTATGAAAAGCTTATCGAAAGAGGAGGAAATAGAGTAAACTCGACTCTAAAAGTTTGCAGAAAAAAAAAAACAGCAAAATCCGATCCAATTTATATTAGTTAACATGTTGGCTAGTTGCTCTTGTTTCGGTCAGGAAGATTGCTTTGGCTCTTTTTATATTATCTCATTTGGATCGAGGCTGTAGAAATAAAGTTACCAGAGACTTTGATCATGCACTGCTCCTTCTGGATCCTACATCTCTGGCTGCACTCTTATTTTCTTGAATATAGACCTTTGCCTTACGATTCACAAAATTGTCCAATTTTTGGGCTTGCTCTGGCTCAAGGTAAGTTTAAACATAATAGCTTCCGAGAATGCTTTAAATTCTTTTATTCATACTTCTCCAGAAATCCTAGCCTGTTCATTCCATTTTCTCCTGAATGGTTGAGATTTCCACTGCATCATACATCTCTTAAGCAGGAGTTAAACGACATCTAGTCTTGTTTCCTTATTGACAAATTCAAGTGTCGGACAAGATGGAGTGGAGTATTACTCTCCAAATCAATTTACACGAGAGTTTGGCATGAAACAAACAGTGCCTCTCCCTCCTCATCATACCATCAATACTTCATCACTCGATAGAATTACTTTCGATTCAGTAAATTGTATTCAAGAAGTGGATTCAAGATTTTTCAGTTGAAGAGAAAATTTTCAGTTGTGCAATTTCATGCCAATCCAAAATGTATGCCCTTCTTTGAGCCCTGGTGGTCGACTTATATACATAAATCTTATCATAAATCTTGCAATAATTATCTCTAAACACGAGAATAACCATTTTTCATGAATTGACCAACACTAAGCAAATTTTCTTCCAAGTCATGGAACATAAAGAACATCATGAATTTACTTACCGCTCCCTTTTATGTTGATCAAAATGGTACCTTTACCTTTTGCATCAACTAAGGCTCCATTCCCCATTCTCACTTTAGTAGTGATGCTATTATTAATTGAGAGAAAAACCTTTTCATCTCCAGTCATGTGATTGCTACAACCACTATCAACATACCATTCATTGTTTTTTGCTGAAGCATCAGACTGAGAAGCAAAGAAAAGGTTTTCTTCTTTTTCTTCCTCATGTTCTTCACAAAAAAATTCTTGCTCCCGTTGCTTGTACCAACAATCCTTCTCAATGTGGTCAAACTTTTTACAAAAGTTACATTGGGGCTTGCCTTTGTGCCAACATTTTTCTGCATTGTGATTAGCCCTTTTGCAAATTTTACAAAAAAGACTAGAGCTATTCTCACCTTTTTCTTCAACCTTATTAGAAGAACCATCATGATTCTGCTTCTTTTTTGGATTGTAATTCTTCTTTTGTTGATTTTTTGAGAAATTTTGAGAATTCTCATTTGTTCTGGACTGGAAAGCCATCTTTTTGGGTTGATCTTCACGAAAAAATCTTCGCTTCTCGTGTGCATGAAATGATCAACTAGATCTTTGATGGAAAGCTTAGAAAGATCTTTCGTCTCCTCAGTGATAGCAACAATGTACTCATACTTTTCTGTGACACTAATTAGAATCTTTTCCATAACTTGTTGGTCAGAAATTGTGTCACCATGATTTCTCATTTCATTGACAATATTCATGACTCTTGTGCAATATTCATCTATTTTTTCATATTCTATCATCTTCAAATTTTGAAACTCTCTTCTAAGAGTTTGAAGATATATAGTGCATACCTTTTCGTCACTATACACCTCAGTTTCCAAAGACTCCCAAGCTTGTTTTGCAGTCTCACAAGTAGCAATTTTCGCAAAATTTGCTCTTGAGACTCCCATTTGGATTTTGCTCAAGGCTTTTACATCTTGACGATACTTAGCCTCAAGATTTTTCATCTCTGCTACTGAAAGTTCACCATCATTTTCTGGCTCTTCATAGTCATTTACAACAATAGCCCACAACCCTTCAGCTTTCAAATGTGTTCTCATTCTTATCTTCCAGTATTCAAAATCAGTTCCATCAAAAAATGGAGTAAGAACAACTGAAGAAACATCACCTTCATTTATTTTGGATGCCATTTTTTCCTTCACCCAACTCCAGATTAAGAATAAAAACCTGTTCTTGATACCAATTTGTAGGAAATATAGAAAGAGAATACTATCTTTAGAGAATGCTAAAGTTTTATATAGGTTACTTAAGACTACTTGAGATGATTATAATCATCTATTACATCTCTATTTATACTAATAAAATGTAAAATCAAAGGTCTTGCACAAATAACTAGATACATGTATCACAATTTATTAAATACATGTATTACAAACTCCTAAAAGACTTCTTGAAAAATTAAAAGACAATATTGAAAGACTAAACATTAAGGTGTGAATGCATTAATTCCAACAATCTTGTAGGTCTAGGATTAACTTAGCCCTAACAGTACTAGCCTGATGCAATCTGTTGGAAAATATATTCCAAGAACACAAAATTTATACGGAGAAGAACAAAAAGATCAAAGTTTGATAACATGAACAACGAACACATAATTGAAGGTTTGAAACTAACAGTGCACATGCTACTCAATATTTGCTATAGATTAGGACTTTAGTGTAACTCACGTAATATAGGACTGCATGTGTATTATGTGTTCCTATTTCCTAGGATATAGATAATTAGTTTAATGTGTCACGTTGCTTTGTATATAAACAGTATTGAAGACTCATTAATACATACAACTTTCAGTATACTTCTCTGCAATTATAAAAACACGTATGAAACGCTTTCCTAAAAATGATATTTGCTCCCTTTCCTCTGCGAGATTGCTATTGGATTGTATGCAAATAGTATTAGTGGATATGAAAAGCCTATGAATATTTGCACTAAGAAAATAATGAAGAAATCCTATTGTAAATCAAGAGCTTGAACTTGACCTTTTTGAAGAAGAAACGAGTTCTTTGGAGAGTATTGTAAAGAAATATACTATGTAAAGTTGTGTTGAAATCTGGAGAAGTTGGATTTAAATAGAATTGGTGGTAACCAAAGAAGGAAAGGACATACCCTTTAATTTAAAAAAAACATACTTTCATTTAAAATACTAATTAATAATTTAACTTAAACAAAATTCCAATAATCTCCCACATGTTTAAATATGAATTAGGACACACAGATCAAGTTATGTTCACGCATAGAATGCACATTACCTTAGTACAATGTCAAACGAATGAATTTAATTGTGAATTGACTCTCCATGAATTGGTTTCAACTCAGTTTTTGATATAGGTTTATGCGTTGAATCAATAGTATTTTGGAGATGTTGTGGTGGTGTTTGGTCTCCAACAGAAGGCTGGGACACAACTATATAAAATAACATGAGAGTTGCTGCCATCAAATCTCCATGAGAGAGGAGAAGAGAGTGTGGGGTAACACTTGTGTTTGTTTATCTTATGAAGCTAACTCCAGTAGCAACTACTGCATTGATCTTTTTACTCTTCCTTTTATTTTAAATATTTTTTGTTTATAGTATTTCCAAATGCTGGCATTTTTTGGATTAATTTTTGTTTTAAATTGTAAGGCATTACAAGATGTAAAATTTAATTCACCATTTGCAGGTTTTGGCCTTTGCTTCTCGCCACCCTTGGTTGAATTTTGCAAGGACAAGGAAATACTTTGTACTATGGAGCAGAAAATAAAGGAGTTTGTTGAGAATATGTCTAGAATATTGCAGAAATAAATCAGTTAGCTACTTTTAGGATTTTTAAATTATTTTATTAGAGTCGTATGTGACTTAAATTTAGGAGTTAGTTCTTTTATTTGTTATTTTAATTTTACTGGCATATTTTTCTAGTTTTAGTTAGGAATTATATCTATAAATGTATATCTCTGAATTATTAATAAAATAATTCCCTTTGACAATTGTGCAGTATTTCTTCTCAAAGTTAATTTCTTAATTTCTTTAGTAAAAAACCAACAATTGGTATCTAGAGCCTTCTTCTTGAGGGAACCTGTGAGTAGAAAAATGGATTCTGAAAATAGTTTTTCACGAATGACTCCTCCTATTTTTGATGGTGAAAATTATCAACTATGGGCTGTGAGAATGGAAACCTACTTGGAGTCTCTTGATCTTTAGGAAGCCGTGGAAGAGGCTTATGAAGCCAAATAATCCCACCGTGGCCCAAATCAAGAGTCACAAGGAAAAGAAAATCATTAAGTCGAAGGCAAAAACAACTTTGTTTGCTGCTGTCTCGACAATTGTTTTCACGAAAATCATGACTCTCACATCACCAAAAGAAATTTGGAATTATCTGAAGAAAGAATATGCTGGAGATGAAAGAATACGAGGAATGAAGGTATTAAATTTAATGAGGGAATTCGAATCGCAGAGAATGAAAAAGTCAGAAACAGTCAAGGAATACTCTAACAAATTGATTGGTATTGTCAACAAGGTAAGATTACTAGGCACTGAATTTAAAGATACAAGAATTGTTGAAAAAGTTCTTGTTACCGTTCTCGAAAGATATGAAACATGTATAACTACCTTGGAAAACACACAGGATCTGTCCAAAATTACCTTGACAGAATTGTTAAATTCTTTGCAGGCACGGGAACAAAAGAGTCTTATGAGGCAAGATGGCATGGTTGAACGAGCATTAGTAGACAACCACAAAACTAAAAGCAAGGGTAAATTTTTGAAAAATTACCTACCTTGTCAGCACTGTGGCAAAATTGGACATCCTCCATATAAATGTTGGAAAAGACCAGATGCAGAGTGTAAGATCTGCAAATAACTTGGTCATGAAGCAGTGATTTGCAAAAGCAAATTTCAAATGAAGCAGTTGCCCAAGTCACCATTGAAGAAGAAGAAGACCACTTATTTGTGGCAACTTGTTTTTCAACCAAAAAAATTGATTTTTGGATGATTGATAGTGGTTGTACAAACCACATGACATATGAAAAAAATCTTTTTAAAGAGTTAATTCCTATGAAAAATAAGAAAGTCGGAATTGAGAATGGTGATTGTATTCTTGCAAAAGGAAAAGGGTCTGTTGCAATTAAAACAAATTTAGGTACAAAAATAATTTTAGATGTTCTTTATGTGCCTGATATTGATAAAAGTTTGTTTAGTGTTGACCAGTTAATAGAAAAAGAATTTAAATTATTATTTGGAGACAAATATTGTCAAATCTTTGATTCTACTAAGCAAAAGAATTTACAAGTTGAAATGAGAGGTAAGAGGTTCTCATTTAATCCAACAGAAGATGCACACAAGCTTTGCAAGACAAAGGATGAATTAACCGATTCAAGGTCAATTTCAGATGAGACTACAATCTACAATTTCTGATCCAAGAAGGAGTGTTGAGAATATGTCTCAGGATATTGCAGAAATAAATCAGTTAGCTACTTTTAGGATTTTAAAATTATTTTATTAGAGTCCTATGTGACTTGAATTTAGGAGTTAGTTTTTTTATTTGTTATTTTAATTTTACTGGCATATTTTTCTAGTTTTAATTAGGAATTATATCTATAAATATATGTCTCTGAATTATTAATAAAATAATTCTCTTTTACAATTGTGCAGTATTTTTTTCTCAAAGTTATTTTCTTAATTTCTTTATTAAAAACCCAATAGAGTTGGATAGTGATATTCTTGTTTCTGAAGTTTTTATTCCTAATTCTACAAGTTCTTCTGAATTTATTGTAGGCCTGCACTTCGGGGAAGGATTTCCTCGGGTGATCGAGCCATTTTATCCATTAACATAAGGAGAGACTTTTTCTACACTCTCGACAACCTGATTGTCACCAAAGGAAAACATGGAGGTCATGACCAAATGTAACTAAAGGATGATTGATTAGGTTGATCGACTAAGAAGGTAAAATGAGAGACGCGGAGAAGGCTCGTATATTTGCTGCCATCCAGTTATCTAATATTTACATTACCTCATGACAATGGTCTTATCTTTGCTGCTTTGTGATTTTAGTCAATCTCAGGTAACTCTTCCCATTTTACCTTTGGCATGATGGGTCTAATTGTATCGAACATTGTTGCTTTGATAGGGCTTAGACATCATGGTGAAGAGATAGTGCAATCCAATTCAACCTTTACTTTGCATAAGAGTGAGAAATATAAAACAATATCTTATGAAGAGTTTATCAAGGTCAACAAAGAAAGAGAAGATGTAATGGAGGATGAACATATCTCTTTCCTAACTATGTGTCTTTGCAAGTACATTTTTTCCAATTGTTCATTAAGGGTAAAAATGTAATATAACCAATTAGCCATTGCTCTTTCTTCGGGCAGTAAGATTGTTGTGTCTCATTTTGTATTATCTCATCTGTATAGAGGTTGTAAAAATTTAGTCACCATAGAGTTTTGTCCTCCAGGAGGTCCCTTATGGATCCTATATCTATATTCCTAAATCCAACCTTTGTCTTATGATTCATAAAATTGTAAAACTTTTGGGCTTTCCCTGGCTCAAGGCAAGTTAAAAAAAAATAGCTTATGAGAATTTTTTTAATTCTTCTATTCATGCCCTTTCAGAACTCCTAGCATCTTCACTCTATTTTCTCCTAAATGGTTGAGATTGCCACTGTATCATATATCTCTTAAGAAAGAGCTAAATGACATATGGTCCAATTTCCTTATTTCTCGAGACCTCTAGTATGGCCTTGCATTGGGCAATTCAAGTGTTGGCAAAGTTGGAGTGGAGTATTACTCTCCTAATCAATTAGCATGTCTGTTTGACATCACACAAACAACGTCTCTCCCTTCTTATCAGTCGGCCAATACTTCATCACCTGGTAGGATTATTTTCGATTCAGAAAATTGTATTCAATAAGTGGATTCAAGGTTTGTTTAATTGAAGAGAAATATTTCAGTTGTGAAATTTCACACAAATCCAAAATCTATGCCATCCTTTGAGTCCTAGTGGTGGACTTATATACGTAAAACTCGGACTGAATCAGTTGAGGAGATCCTAGATAGGATTATTACTGGAGAAGCAACCAAGAAAAGGAGAAACAAAGGTATTGTATGAAACTTATGAAGGCAAAATTTTCATACAATACCTTTAGTCCTCATTTTCTTGGTTGTTTCTCCAACAATAATTCTATCTAGGATCTCCTCAGCTGATTTAGTCCAAGTTTTATGTATATAAGTTGACCACTAGGACTCAAAGAATGACATAGATTTTGAATTTGCATGAAATTGCACAACTGAAAAATTTCTCATCAATTGAACAAACCTTGAATCCACTTCTTGAATACATATTACTGAATAAAAAATAATCCTACTGAGTGATGAAGTATTGACTGACTGATAATGAGGGAGAGGCGTTGTTTGTGTCATGCCAAACTTTCGTGTTAATTGATTTAGAAAGTCATACTCCACTCCAGCTTCACCAATACTTGGATTTCCAAATGCAAGGCCATACTCGAGGCCTCGGGCAATAAGTAACCTGAACCATATGTCTATTTAGATTTTTCTTAGAAGATGTATGATGCATCGGCAATCTTAATACTTCAGGAGAAACTAGAGTGCACATGCTAGAGTCCTGGAGGAGCATTAATAGAAGAATTGAAAGCATTCTTGGAATCTATTATGTTTTAACTTACCTTGAGCTAGGGCAAGCCTAACAGCTGGACAATTTTGTTAAGGCAAAGGTTAGATTAAGGGAAATAGGATTGCACCTAGAGCTGGATCTAGGACTTCCTGAAGCACCAAAACTATATGATAACTAAATTTGTATAGCCTCTATCTTCTTTCCCGAAGCAAGAGTAATGGCTAATTGTCTATATTCTATTGTTACCCTAAATGAAACATTGTAAATGAGGTACTTGGAAAGCCACATAGTTAAAGTGATATGTTCATAGCCAGGGCTTGTTGTGCTGACATCTTATTTATCCATGCAACATCAATTATTGCTCCATCAATTCTACTATAAACATGTACATTTGTCTGGGTGAAGTCCCTTCTTCCTGTATGTAATTTAGATAAGTTGCAATGAATCAAACATTCTCTAAAGCCTTTTGTTTCTGCAGCATGCACTTGACTACTAATAAGTCTGTCTTCTTGTGTTAGAATAGAATTGAAATCCCTCATAATCAACCATGGCTCAGTTATATGATTGTTCAGCTGGTGTAAATTAACCACATACTGTTATGAACGGGAACCGCACAACACTATGTTTTATATCGTTCAACCCATGTATCTATTGATCTAATTTATCCATCCTACTAAAGTTAATTTCATTAGGATTCGAAACTACCCAGATTCTCCTTTTCACAGTGGTGTTTGCATTGGTGCACCACTCTCAGTGTGGCATAACTTTATTTATTATAAGACTTGCTCTTTATGATCTAACTCTATGTTCACATATTACTATGAGATTCACTTTATTCCTCCTTACAAATAGTTTTATCTCTTATGCTTCACCTCTTGGATGAAGCCTCTCACATTTTATGTTACTATGCAATAATACTTAAAATATAATCAATCTAAATGAGCTAAGTCTAAGAAAAGAGAAATAGTAACCTACTAACCTGTTTGTCTAGAATTTCACATGTTCCTCCTCAAAAGCTAAGGACAGATCAATATGAACGAAATTCCACTAAAATATGTGAAACTCATCGAGAACATACTATCTCAACATAGAGACATAAAACACATGATGAACACTCGAAAGGGTTGGAGGTAAGGCAATTTTATAAGCCACCCATCCTATCCACAGACGCTAGGCAAAATGGAGTCGCTCTTAGATCACACAGACGCTATCCATAGAATCATGCAATAAACCGGCTCCCCACGGTTTAACCTCAAAAGTATCAAACTAGTCCATTGGAGAATGAAACCTCTTACCATGTAACTCCTCGAATAGGGCCATCTGAATACTCGAATGGTAGCTTTTATTAAATTCATACTCAGCTAAAGCCAAGAACAAATCCCATTGACCCCCAAAAATCTATAACATAGGCCTGAAGCATATCTTCCAAGACCTGAATAGTCCTCTTGGGCTGAGCATCAGTTTAAGGATGAAAAGTTGTATTGAGCTCAACTTGGGTATCCAACTCTCTTTAAATAGACCTCCACAAATGTGATGTGAATTGAGTGTCATGATCTGAAATGATAGACACCAACACCTATGCAAATGGACAATATTTCAAATGTAAATCTAGTAAACCTCTCCAAACTATAGGCATTATGAACCGGTAGAAAGTGAACAAACTTGGTCAATTGATATACCATGACCAAAATAAAATCAAAACTCCAAAAAAGTACATGGCAATCCTACCACAAAGTACATGGTTATGCAGTGCCATTTCCACTTCTGAATGGGTAACCGCTGTTGACACCCATATTTTGACCCTCCCCGATAATAATTAATTTTCGAGCTTTTTGAATTAAAAACGATTTAGAATAATTAGCTTTGTAAAATTCAAATATTTCAAGATTATTTAAAGTAATTTCCGTCGATTTCTATAGTAGTTTGAATAATAAATATATTTTACATAATTATTTATGTATTTAGTATATTTTATAAATGGTTGAAAATCTATCAATTGATTTCTACATTGTTAAAATAAGTAGTTTATTAATTTGGTTTTATTGTGAGTTATAGTTTGAATTTCAAATTAATTAGTTTATATTTAAATCAATTACTTTATAATCAAGTTAGTTATTTTATTTTGTATAGATTAAGAAGCTTATTAATTAATTTATATAATTTCATCTTGTTGAGCTTTTGGCCAAATTCACAAATCAATTTCAAATCGGTTAAATTTTCAATCTCAATTGGTCATAATTTTAATCGTAAGCCTTCCCTTCATTTTTATTTCTAAGTTTGGTTCTTTTATTTTTGCAACCCAGCAGCCCAAACACTTAAAAAGAGCCCATTCTCTCATGACCCGACCCAACCCCATTTTCCCTTCTAATTTCAACGCGTACATCAGCAATACAACAAACCCATATACCTGACCCTTTACGCGTTCTTCTTCTTCCAGCTGCGAACCAAACCAGATGCAAACCCAGTAAGTTTCGAAACCCAGGAACTCGAAACAGCCCAGCAAAATCGAGTTGCAACCAGTGAACTCAGCCCA
Source organism: Solanum piurae (assembly GCA_029582685.1). NCBI lineage: Eukaryota > Viridiplantae > Streptophyta > Magnoliopsida > Solanales > Solanaceae > Solanum > Solanum piurae. The sequence goes on along the minus strand of JAJOOO010009646.1, from coordinate 8,160 downwards.
AAATGTGTGAATCGTGACCCGAGTCCAGCAAGCGTTGTACGCGCCTCGTCTCCTTAACGCAAGGGCGAGTTCACGCAACCGGTAGCTCCCATAGCTTTTCTCTGCAACAGCCGCCCACCTTGATCTTGTCATTCAAATTTTAAGGGATTTCGGTTGAAATCTTGTACAAGCAGCAGTTTCTTGGTCCTTGGGAATTTTTTTGAATCGAAGGTCGGATGGTAATCTCGTTTCTGCCCTTGCCCTAGTCCAATTTTCATCCCCTAAATCTCCCCAATTCAACCCTAATGCCTCCTTTATAAAAAGTTTGTGTTCCTCTTCAACAAAGGGGGTTGAAAAAAATTTGGTAAAAGTTGACAAGAATTTACATAGAAGAGAAATATAAGTTGAAAGCCATTGGAATTAAGAATAAATATATAGCAAAAATCACTAGCCATAGATTGTTTCAATCGATCAAAATATATAGAAATAGGCTCTTAACGATAAGAACTTGGGAGTTTAGATTTGGGTTTTCCCCTGTTGCCGTTTGATAGAGTTTTGTGTGGTGGAAACTTCTCTATCGGCTTGTTTGGTCTCAGTTCTCCGCCTCTCGAAAGGTAATATTCATCCCATTTAAGGTCTCTTTCGTTTCTTAATGTATTGACTACATGTTTCTCGACCATTTGACTGATGTAAATCGTGCGAGCTGCCTCATTTTCCTTTTTTTATGATGTTTACCCCATTGCATTCAAAGCTAAGTGTTGTGACAACATGTTGGTTTTTTCATATTCCAAGTTTGTACCTAACAACTATAGTTTGCATTTCCTTCTTTAATCTTCATTTTGAGTTAGCTTATTTTGAGTCTGTCTTAACTGAGATTAAGCTAAAATGAATTAGTGAGTTGTTTGTTTCAAGCTGTTGGAATTTCCTTTTGTGTCGATTTTCTTTGTTGATTTTCTACTGTCTTAGAAAGACTATTGTCTGTATGTCTTCATTATTTTCACCTTTAAAACTGAATTTTATTATTTGCATCTAAGCCATACTTCGATCTAATGGTTTTCGGCTGCCTCCTCTTCTCACTTTTTTCATGTCGTTCTGATTTCGTTACTTTACTACATCCCCACTCTTTATACGGAATTTGATTCCTCCATCAATGATTGAAAGTTCCAGGTGAAAATTACTCAAGAATGTGGAAAATGATTGCCTTTATTGTGTTATTAGTTTCCTCATATCTGTAGTGAGTTGAATTTTAGTTAAAAGTAATATTGTTGAGACAACCTTTAACAAAGGTTTTGACTTATTCATCTTGCGTCTAAAATCAATAATTATTATCATTTTAGAGGTATATTCCTTGGCTGATTTATGTATTCCCCAAAGTGTGTTAAATAATGAATTGTTTTGGTCTCAAATGTATAATCTTGCTTTTGTAGTTGCCAAATTTGACTTTACTGTCTTATTTTCTTTGGCCCATAACTTAGAGTTTAATTATTGTTCTATTTGTTTGCTTCAATTACTGGCCAAATTTGCTAAAAAGCAAATTAGTTGGAGACAATAGTATAAGCGTAAGGAATCTGATCATCTTGGCTTGCCTTTGGTTTTCTTTTCATTTATTTGCATTTTGTTAAACTCACAGTTACCGCTACTTATTTGCAATATGGATAAATTGTGTTCCTTTTTATACATTCATTATTTAGTGACCGGTTCAGAGATATTATTATTGGTTACTGATTCTTCTGTTCTTTTCTTCATTTTGCATATGAAATCCGTTCGAGTTCACTACGAACTCCTATCTTCTTCTTGCATTTCGGGAGAGCCGTAAAGGCTCAAAATTCTTTCTTATCGAGTCAGCCGATTATGAAAATCGAAGAACAAGTCCCTTAAAAATTGAAGAATAGGAATCGGAGTCGATATGGAATTGTATATACTAGGTGTATACGAAAAATGAGAAGAGGGGCTTAAAAGGCACACTCTTTATTTGAAAAGTTATATTTTGTTACTTTGGGCCTAAGCCTTTGTCATTTTATTTATTATTATCTTGTTAGAATTTAGGACAGGTGGAAGATGGGCCTAAGGCCCAAAGAAATAAAATTCAATTTAATCTAGGACAGGTACAAAGGTGACAAAAATGGGTCAAAAGACCCAAAACGAAAATAGGCCCAAGTACTGGTCCAGGCAGACAGGAAACCAGACTCGGGCTCAAATTTCTCTCTTCACTCTATCATTTTATATTTGTTTTCCTGTCATTACTTATTGTTAATCTTAAGGTTATTATGATTTAATTTCCCCGACAGACAGCTATTCTGAACCAATCATTTAAAAATCGACTAATTAAGAACTCATTTTCCTTTTTCTTAAAACTTAATTTTATTATTATTATTATTATTATTTTTATAGTTTTTAGTATTTAACTAATATAGCGCCTTAATATTTCCCCCTTTCCCCCTTAAAATGGTCTTAACTATAAAATAGTTCAATTTTACAATTCAAATTATTTTAGCCAAATAAATAATCGCCGGATAACCGCGTATTAACGGTCATTTCGAGTGCTTTCAAATCCTTCTCGAAGTGCTAATAAGAACCCTGAACCCCTTCTAATATTTTTCAATAGATTTACTCTTTTGATCTATTTGAAAACAATAGTTTTCTTGATTTTTCTTAAAAATTAAGTGGCGACTCTTAAAATTAGTCTAAAAATAATCATTTTTATAAAACAGAATGACGACTCTGCTGGGGATTTGAATGATTCTAACCTTAAAATTAATTTATTTGGCTACGTGTTTTAACTGTCATTTCTAAACCAATTATAGTCAGCCTAGAGTAGAGCGAAATCAAATCAAAATCTAAGCATTAGCCTAAGACGACTTAATACCCAAGGCGTAATAAGTCCATTAGTAAAACCGCAAAAAATCATGTCCAAGGTCCACGACCTAACGGCATATCATATTATTTGACATTTGAAAGATGTATATATGGAAACCTGATTGTTATCTATTTGGGGGGGAATCTTGACCGTGCTTTATTTTGTAGGTATGGATCAATTTCCCAAATTTGACATGGTAGTGAAAGCCCCAGTTCTACTCAAGATGTGGTACAACAACCTCAATACGTTTCACAAAAGGGACCTAAACAAATATGTAGGGGCCTTAACAGAGCTCATTAACATGGTTGGGTGGCCCGAGCTAATTGAAGTCCTCACGAGTTAATGGGACAACGAGAAAATGGTGTTCTAATTTGGATCCATGGAAATCACCCTGACAATTGAGGAAATTCGGGATGGAATAGACACAGTCGGTACAGGGCTTGAAAGAAGGGTCAGAAAACAGGAAAAAATCTTAATCCCTAACAAGCCTACTGTCGAGGATATTATAAATTGGCTCGAACTAAGGAAAGATTACGCCTTCTGGGCTGAAGGTTCTAGCGTCTCTTTTATGGATCTCTATGCTAGATTCGGGGATGCAAGCTTTTATGCGAATTACAACCAAGAGTTTAGGGTCACCTTCAGAGAATGGACGGGATTAGACCCTTGGCATTCACTATCGCGCTATTGGGCACTATGGTTTTTCCCCAAGGCCTGACTCTCAACATCAAAACTCGAGTAATAATGCTTGCACACACTCTTTTCCACAGGCATATGAACCAAGGGCAAATGAAGTATTATCCCATCGCGCCTATCATCCTGTCCGACATGTACCGTGCTTTGGAAAGATGCAAGGAAGGACATCGCTACTTTCAGGGTTGTAATCTCATCTTTTAATGGTGGATACTGAGCCACTTAGCGAAGGGACATGGGACCTAACAACTACATACCCTCGATGATAATAATTCTCTTAAGGGTTTGAATGATGTGTTGTTTTGGGTAGATTTAGAAAATAGGAAGACTAGAGGAAGATGAGCTCAGATTTTCTCCGAGCTGAGAAAAGAAGATATTCAGTGAATGTTCGACCGCTTAATATCAAAAGTTGTCATAATACGGGGCCACAAACAACTCGTACTTCCTCTACCAGGTATTCGGGGTATTCGCCCCTACGCACTTATCCAGGTCCTGAGGTAGTTCGGAGGAAGACAAACTACCCCCCAAATGCATACTGCCGTATCTATGTGTTCAACATCGGGGATGATAGAGTGCATGAGGCTTCAGAGATGCTGATAGAATGGAAAAAAGTAGTACGAATGGATGACAAAACCATTGCCGTAGACCGGTTTGATGCCGGGTACGATGAAACCTACAAATCTTGGGTGAAAAATGATATACAAGGTATCTCCTTCCCAGTCCCAAACATTTATCATAGTGTGGAGGACAAAGATTCCAAAGCTTTGTAGAATTAGGAGAGGTGAAGAAGGAAGCTCAGGAAATGTACAATGAATTCCTCCGAAAGCAAGAGGAGGATAAATATGCCCCCGAGAGTGTAACTCGAGAATTAGAAAGCCTGAGAAGCGACCTGGGAGAGCTCACTTTGTTGATTGGAGATAAGAAAAACGGAATGTGTCTCGAAGACTAGGAAGAGAAAGGCCGCCGGAGCGAAGGATACTTGCTAATGATTCAATACAGGCTTCAGCATCTCATGGCACAAAACAAGAGGAGCAGATCAGAAGCAGGGCCATCGGGGACATCTTAGTGGACTTCGCCCCTGGGTGGGTTTTTCTATATGTACTTGTTGTCATTCGCCCCTGCGTGGGCTTGCCTTTCTTGTATTTCGATACTCTTTTAAAAATGACCCCTGCATGGGCCTTGCCTTTTGTGTTTCTCGTTTATTACCTACTTCCCTTACTTATTTTCTCTCTTTGAACATCATTTTATATGCGAAATTTGGTTTGGGGGTAACAAAATGGTTCAATTCTGCACATACATCTTTCAAATATGCTAGGCCTACCCTTGGAACAAAAGGGCCCCCTACTTGTTTAGGATGCGCGTTAGCCGCTTGTGTGTTTTAACTGTTTATGTGATTTTGTTGCTTTGAATGAGGACATTTTTAGCCCACTCCTTTTCAAAAAAATCCGAAAATCTCTCCAATACAGAATACAAGTCACTACCCCATAATGTCCGACCAAAATTTCCTAAGTCTTGAGTTTCTCAGCCAAAAATAAATCTCACTACCAAATCCTAAAAACATTAATCTATCATCTCAGGAAAGGTGAGATTTCTGCTAAGATGGAAAAGGGAAAAACTATCGAGGTGAAGACGACTGAGGAGAATTTAAGGATGAAACTACATCGATTCAAACAAGAGATTCGAGAAATGGAAGGAAGAAAAACAAAAGTAGAATTAGCCACCGCAGTTGCGCAAGCCAAAAGTGCAGCGCTGGACGCAGAGTTAGCGGCTAAAATGGCAAGATATGCTATCGTGAACGAGGAGACGGTTGCTATGCGGAAGGAATATGATGTCTTCAACAATGATATAACCATGAGGCTTCAGAAGATACGCGGAAACTCTCTCTCTTCAATCAAGAAGTCAATAGTGGTCCCGAAGACACTTACATTGGAGCTAATGAAGAAGGTGCCGATGAAGAAATCATCTATATGCCTCCCTTCCTGGGACGTCTGAAAGGAGAAGACAAAAAGACCACTTTCTCAGCTTATGAGCGAACACATAGCGTGGGGTTAAGAGTCGTGCCGTGTGCTCTCATTTACGAACACCTTAAGGCTTCACGCATGTTGAAACCTCTCGAAGAAACCACTTTTGGGTTTGGGCATGAAAGCTCTCCAAAGACGTGTGCATACCACCCGAACCAAAGAGGACACACTATAGAAGAATGTGTGGAGCTTAAGGTAGGAATCCATAACCTGATCAACGCTAGAGAGATCCCGTATATGTGGGGTAGGAACACCGTCCTTACATGTGACCAACCAGAGCCCAGTATGCCGGTCACTGAGCACACTTTGTTTTATTGTCACTACTTCACGCCTTTCAAGAAAACGTTGTTGGAGATCTACAATCAGTTGGTTCGAAAAGGGGTTCTGGCCTCTATCAGAAAGGATGATGAGGCTATCGATCCCGTTGGAATTGAAATATGGAAACCCTGCCTTTATCATGACACCACAGATCACAACATTGGAAGGTGCCTCGGGTTTCGCTATGACGTGGAATCCCTCGTCAACATGGGAAAAATTCAAGTTGAGTTTACCTCCCGTGACTAATTCAACAATCGAAAAAAGAACTGCTTGGATAGAGCACATTTTATCTTTTAAAAGCTTTACTGTTTTGTTTTTTCACTTTTCTTATAATCGCTAGAAATGAATGAAAATGAAAATTTCCTTTGTATTCGAACTACGTAGGGCCTGAATTCTCTTTTGGAGATACGTAGGCAGCCTTTCAAGGCCCGGCCCCTATCTTTTTCAAATTTTCTTTTCCCCATTTTATTCTACAAGGAAACATTATATTCACATCAACAGATGCCGAGAGATGCAGCAAGAAGACCTTAGCTCAACGCAATTTAACCTTTCTGAGTCACTAGCCTCAAAATAAAATGAGCAAATTCCTGCTTGTTCAAAAAATCAGTCCCCATTATTCGTGGGTTAACATGTTCTCAAACGAAGTAACTCTTATGTGTATATATGCCTTATATGTGATATCTTGCAGTATTCGTCCAGAACTAATACTAACAAATTTGCCTTTGAGTTGCTTTTCTCTACAGGTAGTTAGAACCAATTTGTGTTGATACACTGGCCGATCATCCTTATTTCACTAGATCTAAAGGTCCTACAGATTCCTTCCCTAGTCAAAGTTCTCGGAAGGGCAAGTCAGCAATGGGTGATAACAACGAAGAAACCAGCCTTACTGATGTTGTGGTGGCTCAGTCAGCCCTTGCTGATCAAAATGAACTGATCCTGCAGTTGGTGCAACAAATTGCTGAGATGAGGGTTGAGATGCAGAGAAAACAAGATTTGCCTCCTCCAATTTTTGCTGTCAACACTCAACCAAACGGAAGACCTCCAGCTCAAATTTCCCCTCCTAACGTGGAACAAGCTCAAAACCCGCCTTCAAGTCCTGCTCGTAATCCCTCCATCATTGACCTTACCACCCAAAACCCCCATTACACCTCAACCTCTTATCAAACACCACCGCTCCTCAAAATATCGACCTCCAAGCACCACTCCCTCCCCCTAATGCAAACCACCAAACTGGCCTACCCCCTCATAGCCAAAACGCTAATAACCCACACACTTTCTTCCTTCACCAAAACCAGTATACCAGCCCCCAGACCTTTCCCCAAAACTATCACGCCCCTTTAAATTTCCAGAGCCCCTCTATTGCTCCACCACTACCGCAAAAAGCCACTTTTGAAATATCGGTCTTCAACGAGCATGACGCCCATGTTTCAGAGCTCGACCACTATAAGGAGAGGGAGAGAGTGGAGGTCAAAGGAAGAGACCGCCAAGATAGATATGAATGAGGAAATTAGAAAAGTCATGAAGGAGTTGAACTACATTCCTGAGGTCGCCGGGTTAAGTTACGAAGACCTATGCATTCATTCGAATTTGGACATCCCGGAAGGGTTCAAGGTGCCAAAATTCGACATCTTCGGAGGAAAAGGGAACCCCGTAGCACACCTACAAGCTTACTGTGACCAACTCTTGGGAGTTGGGAGAGACAAAACTTTGTTAATGCGGCTTTTTAGCCGAAGTCTGAGCGGAGAGGCTCTAGAATGGTTTACATCTCATGAAACGAGACAGTGGTCTAGCTGGAACGCTCTGGCTAAGGACTTCATCGAACGATTTGCCTACAATGTGGAGATCGTTCCTGATCGTTACTCGTTGTAGAAGATGAAGCAAAAGTCGACCGAAAGTTACAGAGAATTCGCATATAGATGGCAAAAGGAGGCAGATAGAGTTAGACCTCCTATGTTAGAAAAGGAAATTGTCGAAGTGTTTGTGCGGGTGCAAGAGCCAGAATATTATGACAGAATCATGTTGCTCATTGGAGCAAAATTTGATGAGATAGTCAAGGTAGGTGAGACTATCGAAGATGGAATGAGAATCGAGAAGATTGCCCGTGTTGCTGCATCACCCGGATATTCGGGCTTGTTGAAGAAGAAAAAAGAGGATGTGTCCTTTATCTCTTGTGAGGGGATGAAAACCCCAAGGAAATCCTTGTCGTACCAAGTTCGTTCTCGACCTTCACAAAGATCATACCCAGCTTGTTATGCGCAAGCTGATTATCAAGCTCTTGCCCCTAGTTACCAAAAT
>JAJOOO010009645.1:0-18412 GCA_029582685.1 Solanum piurae | reverse complement strand
TTGACCTCTTTTCTCCTCTTAACGTTCTAATTCTTCTAAGTTTGATTAATGATTTGACTTAGGTAAGTTCTAGTTATGTTTCTAGGCTTAAACTGACTAAAATCTCATGATTTAGGGTCTAAACGACGTATCTTAGGGTTTAAACGAAATCGGAAAAGACCAAAAAACCCCTGACTTAACTGCTGTCGGAGTGATCGACAGATTGGACTGACGGGCCGTCAATCAATCGACAGTCGGTCGATTGGGTCTGTCGATCGAGTCTGCCCGACAGGGCTTCACTAAAATGAGCATAACTTTTTACTCGGAGGTCGGATTTTAGCAAACTCGGTGGAGTTGGAAAGAGGATTCAATTATCTATCATATCATAGGTAATGGGACTCATAATTATTTTTGTGCTAAAAGTTATGACCATCTGAAGTTGACCCATCAACAATTTTCAGCTAACTGGTTGCTGACTCTCATCTACGGTCAGACCTACGGACCGTAGATCGATTGACGGTCCGTGCTGGTCAACCGTCAATCGGGACTGAAGCTGGGCTTTAGGGGCATCGATCCACGGACACGAACTACGGTCCGTGACTTGACCTATAGACCGTAAGTCCGGCCGTGGGTCAACACTTAGCCAAATTTTCTGACGAGTTCTGGGGAAGTTTTTTGTCACGAACCACGGACCTGCAGGACGGGCCGTGAGTCCATCAACGGTCCATGGATGGTGTCCGTGAGTTCCACCTATAACACCAGAAATCTGAAATCTCTATTTTCGGATACGGGGTGTTACAGATTTAGTAGGCTTTTACTCATAAATATTTATAGCTATGGTTGACTAGAACATAATTTTACTTTTCTACTCTATTCTCGATTACTAACAACTCCCTTCGGACTCGACCCCAACCCATTTGATTGGGTTATATTACTATACGTGATCATTGACACTTGAATTAGAAGTAGTGTCCTGATATGTGAAGTCAAAATTCTCTCTTTTAAACCGCAAATAGACTTATGCCAATTTGCAAATACTAAATGCAAACGATTGTTCGTCGGTATAATAACCCAACTACGTGAGTTGGGGTTGATCCCACAGGGAGTAGTACTTCCTTCAAATTCAATGATAAAAGTACAATGACAATCTCTTCAATCAAACAAATTCTTGCACAATTAATGGTCAAATCTCAAATTTCGGGTTTTAACTACCAATCCAAATTTACACTTCAACACAAGCAAGCAAATATTAGAGTAAAGCTTGGGGAATAGATCAACCAATTATTGAATCTCAACGAAATGGATAAATGTTACTGCTCATAATGGGATAATTTTTTGTGGGTAGATCGAACCATATATAAAGTAACTTTCTCTCGAACAATTACCTTTTCTATATTGAATTCTCTCGAACTTCAACACCAATTGAAAGAGGCCCAACTCTTTAACCTAATCAAATCCACTCTCTCGAGCTGGATACAAAGGAAGGGTCACTTTTTTCACTCTCTCGAGTTGAAACCAAGGAAACCCACTACTAAGGATGCTAATATTACCTCTTTGGTTCCACAACTCTCTCTCGGGCATGTGCACAACACTGAAATTGATACACGAAGTAGTGCAATTCAACCTCTAAACACATCAACAACTTAGACCCACCTAAAATTAACACCATTCCTTGCAAATAACAAACACCCACTAAGTGAATTAAACAATTGGCTTCATGATCAAAACCCTAAATAAAAGGGTTTTAGCCACTCATTTAAGAAATACGAAGATCAAAATTAATTATCACTCCCATAGTTGGGTACAAAATGAGAATTATAGATAAAAATCAATTGATAATCTCCTGTCTTACAAAATCTCTCTCAAAATCTTGCTAAAAATCACTCACTAAACCCTTTAGTAGTGTTTTCTCTCTAAGTAATTCTTTCCTCCCTTTCTGAATGAATTTCTCTATCTAGAAAAACCTAATTTAAACAAGTCTGAAGTGTCACTGCTCAGGACTATTCGGTGAAGTAAGTCGGGTATCGTTGAAGGATCGGTGAATCGTCGATTGCTCTTCATCTCGCCTTCATTTTTCGCTTTCCTTGGTCTGGCTACTATGACTTTATGCGATCTAGGTCGGGATCACCAAATGACTCCGCGATTCGCCCTTTATCCTTCCATCTTGCCCATCAGCACTTGCTTGAATGTTCTTTCGTACTTTTGGCGACCTGGTTATCCTTCGCCGACTAGAACATCGATACACTAAATTTAGTTGCTGCTCGCCGAATTCGCCCCCATTTTAGCTCCAGCATTATGTAACTTTAGGTTGTATCTTGGCGATTTGGCGATTTGCCAAATGATATCATCGATCATCAGGTCTTCATTTCTTCATTCCTTTAGATTTCTTTGTTCCTTTTTGCCCAATAGTGTCCATGCTTTGTCTCTAACTCCCAATACCTGAAACTCAAGGGTTTTCATCAGTTATTGAGAAAAAATATGCATTTGAGGACACTAAATCTATCAAAATAAAGCCCTAAAAGAGTCCAAATCGTGGACTCATCAACACCCCCAACTTAAACTTTTTATGTTCCTCAAGTAAAGCTCAAGTTCAGGAGTTCAAAAAGGATGTCTCGAATAGTGCTACACAACACTCAATCGTGAATGCACACAAAAAGTCTCAACTTACTCATGCAAGGATCAATTGTGCACTCAAAGTTTCAAGTTGTGACTCACCATTAACAAAGAATCTCAAGCTCACTATACTTCCTTCAAATGCAAGTTCAAGCTCAACAAGGTGTTCAAATGTCCTCACAAAACGAATGATTCCATATTCACTCAATGTTTCAACCAATTAGTGTTCCGGAATCAAGATCAACACTCACACTCACAAAGATAAACACAATGTATGATATCACCCATAGGGTTGCCCTTATTTTCTAATTGACTTTGCTTCAGCTCATTCAAGATAAAAAAGGGTCTTTTTGAAGCTTGTAACGGGCCTGAGTGTAATGGTATGGTCATTTAAGCTTATAGGCTGAAAATCCTCATGAAATGTTATGTGAAAAACACCTTCTTTCCTTCTATTTATTATTCATTCAAGCTCAAAAGTCACCTCTTATTCATCTTCCATGAGTCATTGGGAACCCCATTTTCTTTGTATTTCCATAACTTTATTTCACAACTTTTTCTTTCTTTTTCTTTTTCAATCTTTTTTTTAATGTGGACGGTTTTTATTTTTCTCAAAACATGGGCACAAGGGACTTCTTTGCATTTACTTCATTTGCCTTCTCTTTTCACCACACCCCCAACTTAGGCTTTTGGCCTAAGTTGGCTATTCAAACAGACCACAGATCATGAGGATTATGGGTAATGGGTTAATAAAAGATAGTAAAGTTTTCAAGTTTCTTCCAAGAAAAGGTTAAGGTTCAAGGGTGCTCAAAATAGGTTCACACACTCACAAGGTAGGCCAAAAAGAAGGTATAATTTTACATTGGTTCACACTATTTAAATTTGCCTAAGATCATCTCAAGAAACTGCATCACTTAGTCAATCGGACCTACGGGGAAAATTCTAGGTGTCATCATGTAGGATTCACGGTAAGCTCATGACACAAGGCATTGACACAAAAGTCAAAAAAGACTCCACACTTTCGCTAGTGTGCAATGTTCATCACCAGAGACTCGATTCGATAATTGGCTAGTCACAACGAGATGCAAAGAGTGCACATATTGTCTACGCAACTTCAATTGGACTTGTCGTAGCCGTGCATTCATTTATGTTCGAGCAGAGCACTATTTAAGTCATCAATATTGATCAAACCGATACTCAAATTTGAACAAGAACAATCATATTCCACACAAACAAGGGGTGTTGTCAAAACGAGGAGGTGGTTCGCTGAGGACACTAAGCAATCTCCATACCCCCACCAAAAATAGTCAACATTGTCCCCACTGTGGGTAGAGAGCGAGCATTTATCGCAAATAAACTAAATATGGACAATTAATAAAAACTGACAAGAATTGAAAACAATCTAGTGTGTAAACAAGTAGAGCAGAGTCACGAGGAATCACTAAATTTCCCAGTTGGCGATGGAGTGAAATGGTTGTTGTGTACTTTGGCGATGCGCCTTATGTTCTTTAGATCGCCCTTAGCTCCAGTAGACTGCACTCCCAGAGAAGGCAGATCGGCGAAGATGTAGTGGATCATCAAACACCTCACCGATCCGCATAATGAACTTAAAGCATCGTCGGTCAATCCTTGAGGAACATTGTCCGCTTTGATTAGAAAGGGTGAGGAAAATAAGGTCGCCTAAACACATCGGCGATACACCGACAGGTGAAGGTATCCCGCCGAATATTCCAGAGTCTCAGTCTAATTTTTAAGATCCATAAGGCGAAACAAGTCATGCTCGCTGAAATAGTTTGGCGACTCGCCTAGAAGAGTTTTATCTCGCTCATGATCCCTACTTCTGCAAAATCAACACACACAATATTTAAAACACTAACACTTGAGTTGCCTCCCAAGAAGCACCTTATTTAACGTCGTGGCACGACATGGAAATGCTCTCAAGTATTTTCCAGGTACACCACATCAATCAAAGAAATCTCCTGACATTTTCCAAAGTATAATTTTAAGTGTTGCCCATTCACCTTAAATACATGTCTCTCTTGACCCTCAACTTCTATGGAACCATTGGTGAATACTCTTGTCACTCTAAATGATCCTGATCATTTGGACTTGATCTTTCCATGATAGAGTCTAAGTCAGGAATTGTATAGTAACACCCAGTCTCCCACTCTAAACTCCCTCTTAAGAATTTTAGAATCATGCCATTTCTTCATCTTTTCCTTGTACAAGGATGAACTTTTATAAGCTCTGAATCTGAATTCATCTAATTTGTTTAACTGCTCCACTCTCCCCCTTGAGGTGTTTGTCTAGTCCAGATTTAAATCTTTTAATGCCCACAACACTTTGTGTTCCCACTCAATGGGTAGATGTCAAGATGTACCAAAACTAGTTGATATGGAGACATCCCAATAGGTGTTTTGTAAGCGGCCCGATATGCCTATAGTGTGTCATCGAGCTTGCGAGACCAATCAGTTATGTTCGCATTCAGTGTCTTAGCCAAGATACTTTTGATATCCCGATTTGACACTTCGACCTGGCCACTTGTTTGGGGATGATATGGGGTTGCTACTTTGTTTTTCACCCCATACTTGCTTAATGCAGCGGAGAACCACTTGTTGCAAAAGTGGGATCCCCCATCACTAATAATCGCCCTAGGAGTGCCAAATCTCGCAAAGATGTAGCATTTCAGAAATTGGACAATGCTTTTTCCTTCATTGTTTGGAAGTGTAACAACCTCCACCCATTTGGAAACATAATCTACAACCACCAAGATATATTTATTTCCAAACGAGCTCACCAATGGGCCCATGAAATCAATTCCTCAAACATCAAATAGTTCCACTTCTAAAATAGAAGTAACGGGTAACTCGTGCATTTTAGACACTCCACCTTGCTTCTAACATTGAGGGAATTTCTTTACAAATTCATGTGCATCCTTGTAGAGGGATGGCCAATAATATCCACTTTGGAGAACTTTAGCGGCTGTGCACACACCGCTATGGTGGCCTCCAACTGGACAAGCATGACAAACATGGAGAATTCCTAACGCTTCTTCTTTCGGAACACAACTTCTAATAATATGATTTGCACTCTCTCGAAACAAGTATAGTTCATCCCAAAAGTACTTTTTAACATCGAACATGAACCTTTTTTGTTAGTAGAAGTTCAGCTCATCCGTCATTAGTCCGCACACAATGTAGTTTACAAAATCTGCATACCAAGGAGTTTGTTTGAGGGATATTGCAAACACTTGTTCATCGGGGAAAGAATCGTCTATGTCTACCTCAGGCTCGTTATTCTCCTTGCCCTCCAACCTCGATAAGTGGTCAGCCACTTGATTTTCACAACCTCTTCTATCTCTGACTTCAAAGTCAAATTCTTGTAATAGTAGCACCCACCTTATCAACCTTGGTTTCGCATCCTTCTTTGCCATCAAGTAACGGAGTGCAGCATGATTAGTGTGAACAATCAGTTTAGTGCCTAATAAGTATGCCTCAAATTTCTCAAATGCATAGACTACCGCAAGAAACTCTTTTTCAGTGATGGTATAGTTACGTTGAGAACTATTTAAAGTCTTGCTTTCATAATAAATTGGGTGAAAAAGTTTGTTGCATATTTTCCCCAATACCACCCCCAATGTCGTGCCACTAGCATCACACATTACTTCAAAATATTCGAACCAATCATGGATGATAATGACCGGGGTGGATACCAATTTTTCTTTCGAACATCAAAACGCTGCCATACAAGTGTCATCAAAATAAAACTTCACTTCCTTATCCAAGAGTTTGCATAGGGGGTGTACAATCTTTGAGAAGTCTTTGATGAACATCCGGTAGAAACCAGCATGTCCCAAGAAGCTGCGAACACCCTTCACTGAAATAGGCGGAGGTAGTTTCTCAATCACCTCAATTTTTTCCTTATCGACTTCCAATCCCTTTTGTGACACATTGTGCCCAAGAAATATGCCTTCCTTCACCATGAAGTGGCATTTCTCCCAATTCAGAACCAAGTTTGTTTCCACGCATCTTTGGAGTACTTGCCTCAAGTGTGCGAAGCATTCTTCAAATGTATCTCCTACGACTGAAAATCCATCCATGAATACCTCCATAGAGTCTTCTACCATGTATGTAAAAACGGATAACATGGAACGCTGAAATGTTGTCGGGGCATTACATAGCCCTAATGGCATTCTTTTAAATGGAAACATTCCATATGGGCAGGTGAATGTGGTTTTCTCATTGTCTTTCGGTGTAATAGAGATTTGGTTGTAAACGGAGTACCCATCTTGAAAGCAGTACCAGCCCTTCTCTGATAGTCGGTCAAGCATTTGATCCATAAAAGGCATTGGACAGTGATCCTTTTCAGTCCACGAATTGAGCTTTCGATAATCCATGCATACTCTCCACCCGGTCACCGGTCTAGTCGGCATAAGCTCCCCTTTGCATTTGGGACTACGGTGATACCTCCCTTTTTTGGTACATAATCGGGTTTACCCATTTGCTATCCACAATAGGGCAGATCACACTTGCGTCCAACCACTTGATAATCTCATTTTTTACCACTTCTTGCATTGGTGGGTTCAATCTCCGCTGATGCTCAACACTAGGCTTACAATCATTATCAAGCTAAATTTTAGGAGTACAAATACCAGGAGGGATGCCCATTATATCAACGATGGTCCATCCTATAGCTTTTATATGCTTTTGCAACACTTCAAGGAGCAATTTCACTTGCCATTCAAGCAAGTCAGCTGCAATGATCACCGGTAAAGTGTTATTCCCCCTCCCCCCAAGAAAGCATATCAGAAATGAGAGGGAAGAGCTTTCAATTCCAGATTAGGTGGTTATTATGTTGATGTCTTTGTAGGAGGACTCTTTATTTTTTAGGTCAATATCCAACTTGATTGGAGTCTTTGAATACCCTCCTAATCCAGACAAGGCAGCTACTTCTTCCTCATAGCCTTGAACTTCAGATTCATCATAATTAGCAAGTACAGCTTCAAGGGGTTCATTTATGCACATCAAATGGATTACACTAGCTACCACCTCATCAATAACATCATCAGTAGACACCACATGAATAGCACTTGTGTGTTTCATGGATTAACAAATATTAAAGATCACTGCATCTTCGTTTACCCAAAACTTCAATTTTCCACTTCAACATCTACCAATGCTCTCCCGGTTTCCAAGAATGGCCTTCCCAAGATAATGGGAATTTCGGTATCTATTTCACAATCTAAAATCGCAAAATCAGCCGGAAAAATGCACTGATCGACCTTTACCAAGATGTCATGAAGTATCCCCACAAGATGTTTGATTGAACGGTCTGCCATCAGAAGTTTCATTGTGGTTGCTTTCAGTTCACCAAACCAAAGTTATTTGTATATCGCATAGGTCATTCAGTTGATGCTTGCTCCCAAATCGCATAAAGCTTTAGTGAATTGGAGCATGCCTATGGGGAAAGGAATAGTGAATTGGAACACCCCTAAATATTAACCAAGAGTCGCATGTCGATTTTCCGTTGCTTAATTACTACAATATGTTTTATTCTCACTTTGGGAACTTGAAGTTTTGAGATAATTGAAAACTTGCTTAACATAAATTGTGATCATAATTTAAGGTATTGTATTGGGGTATTTTCATAATATTCTAATTAGAATTATGTGTAGCTTTAAAATGAGGTGAAGGATATATATATAGGTGTATATGTATGATTTTTGGGCAGCACACAACTATTTGGGCAGCCATCTTTTGGAGACAGTTGTGCAAGTGATAGACATCACTTGTTTGACTATATATTTTTACTCCTCCTTTAGTAAATTCATTTTCCTCAAGTCTTAGAACCTTAGAAACATATCTAAACAGATTTTTCTTCAAAATCTCAAGAGAAAAACTTGGCCCTTTTGGCTGGAATTTGAGACACACACTTCTTTTTGTTAAGTGACGAAATTTGTTTCTGAGCTAGGTAGTGTTTGGTATTTTATACATACCTCTTTCTCTAGAACTTAGTTTACAGTGAATAAATACGATTTGGAAAGATAATTTGTATACCTACAACTCTTACGTTTATGTAAAACTCTAATTTAGCTTTTATGGATTCGAAATATGGGATGCAACATATGACAAGTTCTCTCCAGATTTTAAAATTACATATCCTGTATGAACAACTTTTAGTGTTTTGAATATATCTTGTTGTACAAAATATATTTTGCGGTGATTCTTGATTTTTTGGAACCCTAACAGACGTATATACATCTTTCATGAAGGTTATAAAGTTTAGTTTTGCCGTTTTCCGTTTCAAATCTAAGTTGCGACATGAGGTACTATACTGGCCAGAATCACTGTTTTGGGAGCAGAATAGTCTTAGTACAGGCTAAGTTTACTTATGATGATAATCCTGTTTTACATAAATATTACTGAGCTGCTAGGAATTAAAGAAGTTATTTAATTGTATTTTTAAGGTTGCATATACTCGTGAACAAGTTGAGGACCTTGAAACGTTGGTTGGTCTACGGTCTGAACTCGCGAAGTTGTGTTGGACGGTTTCTTTGCTAAAGCACTGAGGTTAGTGTATAAAGTTGTACTTGCACTCTTTTAACTTCTGCTATATCAGAAAGTTGATCTTGGTACCTTGGTTACCTCTTGTCACTTTGCATTGTCGTGTTGGTATCCTTTAAGATGTTAAAGACGCTTGTGTAACTCGCCCACTTGTACAGATTGTTTGATCACTTGGCACTCATGTTGGGACCTTGTCGTTCTTGTGGCTGTGACTTTGTCACTATTGGCATGCCTCTTGATTCAGATCATTTGCCATTTTGACTCTGGATTTTTAGTACGTCTTAAGAACGGAAGTTGTCCATTTTAAATACGAACTAGAAAGCCATTTTTAATATGGTTCTTGGTTCTCTTGATTATAGGGTTTTGACCCTTCTTGATACAGGGTATCGTCCCTTCTTGATAACTTCTTCTGCTTGGTGTGACGACATGATGTATATATTGGGCGAGCCTTGTTGTTGAATCTCTTGGAAAATGGTGCTATGAGAATTCTTGACATTTGGACCTCTAAATATCGAACTTGATACTCTTTATATATTGTTTACTTGATTTATTTATTTTGTTCGATGGTGCAGCCCATGACTTAAGAAATTTAACTTGGTGAATCTGATGGCTCCGAACCTATAGTTTTTACACTACTAAGCTATATGCTTAGCGATAGTTGTTTCTATCATAGGGAATGATCGAGTGGATGCATGAAGTTGTCCATTGGAGTTGGAAATTTTGAGAGCCTTAAGGAAGATCACATTTGCATATAGTCATCTTTATTTTGTGTAAACCTTGGGACTTGTACATGATCTATGTGTTGTATATTTACATGAAATTGTGAGGACTAATTTGATCATGTCACCATGGGTTGTAATATAAGTATGGCTATATGTTTTGTTCTTTTGGGGTGTGTAAGCCCAAGTCGTGTAATATATTAAATTTACCACTAATTTTGTGAAGCATGAACGACCTAGTTTGGGTACTCGAAAGTTGGTAATATTCTTTTTATGTCATTTGTACTAGTGTGAGGACAATAAATGCATAAAAATCTCATGAGTTATTGGCTTATATTATTTCGAAAGGGTTGCCACAAGTTATGGTATCAGAGCCTAGGTTTGTCGTTCTAGGACTTTTGCTGTGAATTACTTGTATATTTATTCGTTTTCGAAAAAGGTTCTATTTGGATCATTTGTTGACTTACATGGTTCATAATATTTTATCGCATGTAGAGTGCACATGCATCTTGTACATGTCCCTAATGCAATGTGATCTTCCCTTTCGAAGGAATTAAGTTATGGCTTTTTCTTCTGACCGACCTATGAAAGCAGATCGTGAAGGTCCGTGTACCTCTATTCCCCAACCTCATGCACTAGAAGAGGTTGGAGAACCTTTCTTGAAAAAGGTTTTATTCGACCTAGTGTTTCTTCTTGGGGAGCCCCTATTTTATTCGTAAAAAAGAAAGATGGCACTCTTAGGCTTTGTATTGACTATAAACAATTGAACATAATAACAATCAAGAATAGATATCCACTACCAAGGATTGATGACTTGTTTGACCAACTGAAGGGTGCTAAAGTATTCTCAAAGATTGATTTAAGTTCTGGATATCACCAATTGCATGTTAGAGAGAAAGATATTCCTAAAACCGCTTTTAGAACTCGGTATGGTCATTATGAATTTTTGTTGATGACATTCAGATTGACAAATGCTCCTTCGGTATTCACGGATCTAATGAATCGACTATTCAAGCCCTATCTTGATCAGTTTGTGGTTGTTTTTATAGATGATATTTTAATATTTTCCAGAAGTAGTGAAGACCATGATAAACACCTCCGGATTACTTTGCAAATTTTGAAGTAGAGGGAACTTTATGCTAAACTTTCAAAATGTGAATTTTGGCTTGATGAAGTGACGTTTATGGGACATATTGTATCAGCCGAAGGCGTCAAGGTGGATCCTAGTAAGATACAAGCAGTTGTTGAATGGAGACCTCCCAAATTACCAACCGAGGTAATAAGTTTCTTAGGCTTAGTAGGATACTACAGAAGATTTGTGAAAGGCTTTTCCATTATCGGCTATCCTTTGACTAAGCTCTTGCAGAAGGAAGTAAAGTTTACTTGGGATGAAAAATGCCAAGAGAGGTTTGAAACTCTCAAATCCTTGTTGACTGAAGCACCTATACTTACTCTACCAATTGAAGGGAAGGAGTATGTAGTATACAACGATGCTTCTCACAATGGTCTCGGATGCATTTTGATGCAAGAAGGGAAGGTTATTTCTTATGCCTCTCGGAAATTAAAACCGCATGAATTGAATTATCCTACTCATGATCTTGAACTTGCTGCTGTAGTATTTTCTTTAAAAATATGGCGGCATTATTTGTATGGAGAGAAATGTCATATATTCACTGATCACAAGAGCTTAAAGTACTTGGGTACTCAGAAGGAGCTAAATCTTCGACAACGTAGATGGCTTGAACTGATAAAGGATTATGACTGCACGATTGATTATCATCCAGGTAAAGCCAATGTGGTTGCAGATGCCTTAAGTCAAAAATCCTTCGCAGGCATTTCCTTGAGTCCTTTACCCTTGTTTCTTGAGTTAAAAGCCATGAATGTTTGTTTTACACCTGATTCAAATGGTTCAGTTATTGCTAATTTGCAAGTAAAGCCAATATTACTTGAATAGGTGAAGGAAGCACAAAAGATAGATGAGAAACTTGTAAAATTGACCAGAGAAGTTCAAAATGGGGGAAGGCTTGATTTTACATTAGCAGAGGATGGTGTCTTGTTTTATTAGAACAGGTTATGTGTCCCTAATGATAACAAATTGAGGATAAAAATACTGAATGAAGCACATACTTCAACATATGCAATGCATCCTAGAGGTACAAAGATGTACCAGACCATCAAAGAACATTATTGGTGGAATGGTATGAAGAGACACATCGCGGAGTTCATTTCGAAATGTTTGGTTTGTCAAGAAGTAAAGGCAGAACATCAAGTCCCATTTGTTTTACTACAGCCCTTGCCAATGCCGGAATGGAAATGGGAGAGAATAACTATGGACTTTGTTTTTGCACTTCCTCACACCCAAAGAAATCATCATGTAATATGGATGATTGTGGACGGGCTAACAAGAGTGTTTACTTCTTAGCAATTAGGATGGATTACTCACTTGAGCGTTTATCCGAATTATACATTAATGAGATTGTAAGACTACATGGGATCCCTATGTCTATTGTATCTGACCGAGACCGAAGGTTTACATCTAGATTTTGGGGTATCTTGCAGGAAGCTTTGGGTATTAAGTTGAAATTTGGCACTTCGTTCCATCCTCAAACAGACGGCCAGTCGGAAAGAGTGATACAAATTTTGGAGGATATGCTTCGAGCTTGCATTATGGAGTTTTAGAGTAGTTGGGACAAACACTTGGCTTTGATAGAATTTGCTTACAATAACAGTTATCAATCGAGTATTGGAATGCCTCCCTATGAAGCCTTGTATGGAAGGAAATGTCGGACCCTTCTTTGTTGGAGTGAAGTTGGTGACAAAAAGCTTGTTGGTCCTGAAATTGTGCAACAAACAGAGGACAAGGTAAAAAATTATCAAGGATCGTCTAAAGATTTCTTCGGATAAACAAAAGTCGTACGCTGATCTTAAAAGGCGTGACATTGAATATCAAGTGGGAGATAAAGTACTCTTAAAGGTGTCTCCATGGAAAAAGATTATGAGATTTGGCCAAAAAGGAAAACTTAGTCCCCGATTTATTGGACCTTATGAGATACTTGAAAGGGTTGGACAAGTTGCATGTAAATTGGCTTTGCCACCTGAGTTAGACAAGATCCACAATGTATTTCATGTTTCCAGGCTAAGATGATATAGTTCTGAATCATCGCATGCTCTTCCAGTTGAATCTATTGAGGTTAATACTGACTTGACGTATAATGGAGAACCTATTCGAATTGAAGCTCGAGAAGTAAAGAAACTTAGAAACTAAAGAATCCTCTTAGTAAAGGTCCTTTGGAGGAACCATTCTGGAAAAGAAGCTACCTGGGAAAGAGAAGAAGACATGAGGACCCAGTATCCACACTTGTTCCGGGACTAGTGTAAGGTAAATTTCGAGACAAAATTTCTTTAAGGGGGAGAGAGTTGTAACACCCCTAAATAATAACCAAGAGTCGCATGTCGATTTACCGTTGCTTAATTACTACAATATGTTTTATTCTCATTTTGGGAACTTGAAGTTTTGTGATAATTGAAAACATGCGTAACATATATTGTGATTGTAATCTAAGGTATTGTATTGGGGTATTTTCTTAATATTCTAATTAGAATTATGTATAGCTTTAAAATGAGGTGAAGGATATATATAGGTGTATATGCATGTTTTTGGGCACCACACAACTATTTGGGTAGCCACCTTTTGGAGACAGTTGTGCAAGTGATAAGCATCACTTGTTTAACTATATATATTCACTCCTCCTTTAGTAAATTCGTTTTCCTCAAGTCTTAGAACCTTAGAAACATATCTAAACATATTGTTCTTCAAAATCTCAAGAAAAAAACTTGTCCCTTTTGGCTGGAATTCGAGACACACACTTCTTTTTGGTAAGTGACGAAATTTGTTTCTGAGCTGGGTAGTGTTTGGTATTTTATGCATATCTATTTCTATAGAACTTAGTTCACAGTGAATAAATACGGTTTGGAAAGATAATTCGTATACCTACAACTCTTAAGTTTATGTAAAACTCTAATTGAGCTGTTATGGATTTGAAATATGGGACGCAACATATGACAAGTTCTGTCCAGATTTTGAAATTACAAATCCTGTATAAACAACTTTTAGGGTTTTAAATATACCTTGTTGTACAAAATATATTTTGCGGTGATTATTGATTTTTTGGAACCCTAACAGACGTATATACATCTTTCATGAAGGTTATAAAGTCTAGTTTTGCCGTTTTCCTTTTCAAATCTAAGTTGCGACATGAGGTACTAGGCTGGCCAGAATCAATGTTTTGGGAGCAGAATCGTCTTTGTACAAGCTAAGTTTACTTGTGATGATAATCCTATTTTACATCAATATTATTGAGCTTCTATGAATTAAAGAAGTTATTTAATTGTATTTTTAAGGTTGTATATACTCGTGAACAAGTTGAGGACCTTGAAACGTTGGTTGGTCTACGGTCTGAACTCGTGAAGTTGTGTTGGACTGTTTATTTGCTAAAGCACTAAGTTTTGTGTGTAAAGTAGTACTTGCACTCTTTTAACTTTTGGTATATCAGAAAGTAGATCTTGGTACCTTGGTTACCACTTGTCACTTTGCATTGTCGTGTTGGTATCCTTTAAGATGTTAAAGACGCTTGTGTAACTCGCCCACTTGTACGGATTGTTTGATCACTTGGCACTCTTGTTGGGACCTTGTCCTTCTTGTGGATGTGACTTTGTCACTATTGGCATGCCTCTTGATTCAGATCATTTGCCATTTTGACTCTGGATTTTTAGTACGTCTTAAGAACGGAAGTTGTCCATTTTAAATACGAACTAGAAAGCCATTTTTAATATGGTTCTTGGTTCTCTTGATTATAGGGTTTTGACCCTTCTTGATACAGGGTATCGTCCCTTCTTGATAACTTTTTCTGCTTGGTGTGACGACATGATGTATATATTGGGCGAGCCTTGTTGTTGAATCTCTTGGAAAATGGTGCTATGAGAATTCTTGACATTTGGACCTCTAAATATCGAACTTGATACTCTTTATATATTGTTTACTTGATTTATTTATTTTGTTCGATGGTGCAGCCCATGACTTAAGAAATTTAACTTGGTGAATCTGATGGCTCCGAACTTATAGTTTTTACACTACTAAGCTATATGCTTAGCGATAGTTGTTTCTATCATAGGGAATGATCGAGTGGATGCATGAAGTTGTCCATTGGAGTTGGAAATTTTGAGTGCCTTAAGGAAGATCACATTTGCATATAGTCATCTATATTTTGTGTAAACCTTGGGACTTGTACATGATCTATGTGTTGTATATTTACATGAAATTGTGAGGACTAATTTGATCATGTCACCATGGGTTGTAATATAAGTATGGCTATATGTTTTGTTCTTTTGGGGTGTGTAAGCCCAAGTCTTGTAATATATTAAATTTACCACTAATTTTGTGAAGCATGAACGACCTAGTTTGGGTACTTGAAAGTTGGTAATATTCTTTTTATGTCATTTTACTAGTGTGGGGACAATATATGTATAAAAACTCATGAGTTATTGGCTTATATTATTTCGGAAGGGTCGCTACAAGTGTTGGTATCAGAGCCTAGGTTTGTAGTTCTAAGACTTTTGATGTGAATTACTTGTATACTTGTTCGCTTTCGAAAAAGGTTCTATTTGGATCATTTGTTCACTTACATGGTTCATAATATTTTATCTCATGTAGAGTGCACATGCATCAGGTACATATCCCTAATGCAATGTGATCTTCCTTTTTGACGGAATTAAGTTATGGCATCTTCTTCTGACCGACCTATGGCAGCTGATCATGAAGGTTCGGGTACCTCTGTGTGCCAACCTCATGCACTAGAATAGGTTGGAGAACCTTTCTCGAATTAATATGTTCCCCACACTCGTAGGTCTGAAGTGGGAAACCATCAGGGTGTACGAGCTGGTTCATATCCTCACATGTGCCGTGGTACTCAAGCCATGAATCCTCCTATTCAACAAATGGTTGAATTCTTCCACCACATGGTTGAAGCGATGCATGATCCCAACGTGATTAACTTTGACAAAATGGGTGGTGTGGAGTTTGAAGGCACTGTTGATCCCATTGATGCTGAACAATGGTTGGAGCGCGTGGAGAGGGTGTTTGAGCAGTTGGAGTGTTCAGATGTTGCCAAATTTAAGTATGTTATTTCACTATTACAGAAGGATGTTTATGATTGGTGGGTAAGTATTCCAAATGCCAAGGTATAACCTCATGTTCTTACTTGGGATCATTTTCTTAAGGAATTTCGTATGAAGTATGTCCCACCTACTTATTGTGATGCAAAGAGAAAGGAGTTTTTGAATTTAAGGCAACGACACATATCTATTGTTGAGTACCAACATAAGTTTCTAAGGCTCTCTCGTTATGCTGGGGGTATTATTAATGAGGAAAAAGACAAGTGCAGGAAATTTGAAGACGGTTTAAATGATTCCATTAAAAAGAATGAGGCGATCCTGCAACATGAGAACTTTTGTAAGTTAGTGTCTGATGCTTTTACTTGGGAACGACTTGATAAAGAAGAAGCTAGTAGAAATGAAAACAAATTCCGAAAGGCTAAACCAGATTTTGGGGGTCCCTCAAAAAGGGGAAGGTTTGATAATTCTAAGGCTGGTAGTGATAATAGGCTACCACAACAAAAGCAAAACATATAAGATTTTTCTACAGCCAGCACTCCCAATTATGGCCAAGGCAAACATCGTGTTCCCACTAGTCTGCAATGTGGAAAGAATCACTATGGTACTTACAGGAAAGCTTCTGGTGCATGTTTCAATTGTGGGAGCTTTGATCATAAAGTGAAGGATTGTCATAATCCTAATAATGCTCCTTCCTTGAAAACTGAAGGCTCAGTTCATAAGCCTTCTATTAATCCTCCTCAAACTAATAGAAGTGCAATACCTAAAAACACTCAAGGAGAAGGTACAAGTGGAGCTAATCAAGATAGTGGACAAAGGGCTATTGCACGTGCTTATGCTATGAGACAGAGGGATGATCAAGATGTACAAAACGTGGTTCGGTAAATTTCACTTATTTGGCTTATGTGTGTTTACATTGATTGATCTGGGTTCTACACATTCCTATATTTGTTCATCACTTGTTCTTCCTGAAAATGTGAAATTTGTGAAACTTAATCTTGTTGTGCTGGTTAAAAGTCCTTTGGGCTATCAAGTGGTGTGTAATCGAGTTTACCAAGATTGTCCCTTCGTGATTCAAAACCTAGTCTTCCCTGCCAATTTGATTGAAATACCCTTCAAGAATTTTGATGTTATTATCGGGATGGATTGGCTATATAAATATCATGCAGTTGTAGATTGTAGGTCAAAGCATGTGACCTTTAAAGATCCTACATTTTCACACATCATTGTACAAGGTGAAAGATCATTGACATCTAGTATTATTTATGCGGCCTTGGCAAGAAAATTGATGCATCAAGGTTGTAGGGTATACCTTAGTCATATAGTTGATACACAGTTGAAGAGTCCTTGTATCAAGGACAGTGGCTTTCAAGCTCGGAAACTATTATGATGACCCTACTGTATTAAGATATTTGGAAAGGCTGGAAAGTGGTGGTGCTTCACCTTTAGCTGTTGCTGTAGCTATTGCAAGAATTGGAGCTGAAGCTACAAATGTGCTTGATAGTGTTAAGGCTATTGCAATCTCAGTTACAATAACAGGGGCACCTGTTTTCTTCATGACATCAGCACATCCCTTGCCAAAATCTCCATAACCAGCAACAAGGGCAACCTTTCCATCAATAATGACATTAGTAGCCCTCATAAGACCATCGGGCAGTGACTGGCGACATCCATACAAGTTGTCAATCTCAGTTACAATAACACCATCACCTGTTTGTTTCATGGCAGCATCACTTATATCCCCTGCCAACATCTCCATAACCAGCAACAAGGGCAATATTTTCAGTAAATTATACATTACTAATTCTTTTCACTCTCATTGTACATCTTCGCCTCTTGCTCGTTCTATCCTTACTTATACGACATACTAAGTTATTTACTTGTACAATATGTAACAGAATGGCCTCCCTGATACAATTCTCAATATAATTACCAATTCAACTAGTTCAAATGAGACAAGTTCTGCAAGTCTAATGAATGACAATTGGGTAAGTAAAATTCCTAATTTTTTTTAGTAAGTTCACTGCTAGGATTATTTAGTAGGTATTGGTGTACCTTTTATTTGAATGAGTCTTTAACGTAACCTTCATATACAAGGGATCAGTGTGTGTGATGTCTTCTATTGAGTGCATCTAATAGTCATTAGTATTATTATTATTACATACTGAACTAGTGATACTGTTGATGTTTCTAATTGATTACCAAAGATATGTTTTTAGTTTGTTGGACGATCAGTTGTTAGCTTTCTGTTTGAGGTGATTCTGGTGAAATGTATATGACACCTAGCTCTACCCATTATGCATTCATCTATCATTTTAATTACAACAGAAAAACACAATATGTAAGAAATGTGTTTTAGATACTTATTTTCTT
>JAJOOO010009644.1:0-15578 GCA_029582685.1 Solanum piurae | reverse complement strand
GAAGAAAATTTATGAGAAATCAAAATAAAATAAATATAAGAATTAGTCAAATAAATTCATAAATAAAAATTATATTTATATAGTATAATTTTTTAATAAAAAAATATGTATAATTATCATAAAAATAAGGAGTAGTAAATATTATTATACATGGTATTAAAAATATGTAAATATACATAAATGTGAAAAATGATATATAAAAAGGATTTAAAGGGACATATTTGTCATTTACCTATTTTATCTCGGGATAAGTTATCCCGGGATTACTATACCACCCAGGGGAGGGATAACTTATCCCGGTACTAATTATTAATCCTGGGATAAGTTATCCCGGACTTGCCAACCAAACAACATAATTTTTTTTTTATCCCATCACTATTTCCTTATCCCATCACTATTATTTCTAATCCCTCACACCAAACGAGCCCTAAGTCTACTATATACAGTAACTATCTTACGCTCCCCCTGAAGATCGTGTGTCATATGTAAAGAGCTTGTTACAGATGTAACTAAAACGAGGACTGGTGGGACTTGAGGAAAATATGCGGAAGCTGGTCATTTGGCTTCACAAATGTTATAACAATATTTCCCGAGAGTATCTTTTTTATAATAAAGTGACAGTCAATCTCAACGTGCTTAGTCCTTTCACGAAAGCTGAATTTGAATCAATATGAAGGGCCACTTGATTATAATACATAAGGTCCACTTCCATCTGAATGATCTCTCCAAACTTTAATTCTCTGAGCAACTATTTGGTTCAAACTAGCTATCAAGTTTCTACAACCATTTCTCAATATTCTGCTTCTACATTAAATCGAGCAACTACATTTTTTTTAGCACCAAATTACATCCTACTAAAACACAATATCCTAACATAGAATGTCTATCAGAAGGTTATCACGTCTAATCAATGTCTGTATACCCAACAATCTGCTGTGACCTTGATCCTCGCAAAGTAGTTCTTTGTTAGGAGCTAACTTTATATAAAATGCTGACAATTGCATCCCAATGACTATCACAAGGAAAATCCATAAACTGACTTACAACACTCATAGGAAAAGATATGTTAGCTTAGCTCTAGTCATTGTGAGGTAACTCAACTTAGATACCAACTGCCTATATCTTTCAGGATCACTATGCGGCTTCCCTGTCCTAGCAAGAGTTTAGCATTCGGATCCATTTGTGTCAATGTGTCTACATTCCGTTGTTCTTGTCTCTTCAAGAATGTCTAAGGCATACTTTCATTGTGAAATAACAATGTCTGAACTGGACTGAGGCAATCTCATTACCTAGAAAAATCTTCAGTTTGTTGAGATCTGAAGTCCAGAAAGTTGTGTTGCTTCAAATTAGTAATATCATCCTGATCATTTGCGGTAATAAAAATATCGTCAACATAAACAACCAAATAAATACACAGTTTTGGAGCACAATGCCGCTAAAACACAGTGTGATCTACTTCACTTTGAGTCATGCCAAACACTAATGGTTATGTTGGAACTTACCAAATGAGGCTCGAGGAGATTGCTTTAGGCCATAGAGCGATTGGCACAATGGACATACAACGCCACTAGACTCTCGTTAAGCAACAAAACTAGGTGGTTGCTCTATATAAACTTCATCCTCAAGATCACCATAGGGAAAAACATTCTTAATGTCCAACTGACAAAGTGACAAAGTGACTGATGACAAACAAGAACTATAGATAGAAAGAGGCGGACATATGCTATTTTTTAGATATAGGAGAGAAAGAATCATTGTAATCAAGACCAAATATCTGAGTATATCCTTTGGCAACAAGATGGGCCTTAAGCCGATTGATATGGCCGTTTGCACCAACTATGACTGCATAAATCCGACGACAACCAACAATAGGAAGAGTATTTCGGAATTACAAAATATACTAGGGATAAAATCGTGAAAGGCTTGGTCAAAGTAAAAGTGCTTATAAGCTGCAAATCATAAGTTGGGGGTGATCAACTTATGACTTTTGGCTTATTTTGACTTGAAAACACTTAGCTTATGAACACTTTTGATGTTTACCAAATGCTAGATAAGCCAAAAATGTATATAAGGTAGTTTGGCCAGCTTAAAAACTTAAGTCAAATACTCTCTACAGCTAAAAATTTAGAGGATATGGATACTTTGGTATGGGAGATCCCAATTAAACACTCATTTCTTTGTCGAATGAAATGACAATGTACTTCTATAATCTATACCATGCATTCTTTCATAAAATTTTGGGTTTGAAGCGATGTGCATTGCAATTTGGTTGTCATAGATCAATTGCATTAGTGCATCTTACTCCACAAATAACTCTTTGCGAACCTACTTCAGCCATACAAACTCACATGTAACCAAAACCATTGCTCAGTATTCAGCCTTTGCAGATTGAAGCAATAGCCGTCAACTTAGGGTTGCATTCCCTAAATTTTCGGCTTGTTAAAAAAAATAAAGAACTAAAGCATCCCAGGATGAAGTGGATTGAGAACAATGAGGGCATACGTTCAAATTTTAGTGGAGGCGAAACACTAGGTGATTTCTTCCCATTTGTCTAAGCCTTGGTGGATAGAGTTATCCAGTACTTGTGCTGGTGAAGATAACATGTATCTCATGAAATTATTCGAGGTGCACACAAGTTGGTGTGGACACTACAGTAATTGAAATAAAATGATAAAGAACTAAAAAGAAAAAAGAATTAAGAGAAGGACTTGATACCCTCGTCCTGATACTATGTAAAGAAAGAAGAGATACGAGATTAAATTTATTGTTTGGTTATTTCCTGAAGCATGTTGGAATTTAAATAGCGTTTAAAAGTAATCCAAGAAATAGAAAAAGATAGTAATTCCTATGCCTAATTACACAATTGCAGGGATTCTAAACCTTTGCAACATTCACAAGGTACGATTCTAGCCATATTTACAATTTTCTAATATTTGACATTCTTAACATCATGATAATCAAAGTAGAATAGAGAAGTCATTCCTGCGACTTTCTTGCAAAACCAATTTGTGTATTTCTATTGGAGGAAGGGGGAACTTGCTCAAATGTTACTGCAACACAAGGGCAAAGATAGGATGTACTTTGGTTGAATAAGAAATTATATAGTATATGTAGAGACTTGAACCAGCATCAATATTATGGATCATATAATAAACATCTGTATCATGTCCAATGATATCTGTCTTTTTTCAGTTTGCACATGTTCGTAGTATATGCTATGCAGTTCACAGTATCTTCATTAAACTGAAATCTAAGGGTAGCATACTTATTTTAAAAAATGGAATCTAAGGTGAATCTTTTATGTGATTTTTACTTTACATAGCACTTGATTATATTCATTTAATAACGTCTTAATTGTGCCAGGACTGTTGCTTGATCCCAGAGTCCCCATTTTACTTGGAAGGTCCAGGTGGGCTCTATGAATATGTTGAACAGCAGCTCAAAGAAAATAGGCATGTGTTAATTGTATTAGCAGAAGGTGCTGGGCAGGAATATGTTGCTCAAAGTATGCAAGCATTTCAAGAGAAAGATGCATCTGGAAATAGGCTACTCCTAGATGTCGGTCTTTGGTTAACACAACATATTAAGGTATAATCCGAGTGTCTTCCTCCATATCGCCGTTGGAGAGTTCCGCTGATAACTTGAATCTTGGTGTTTGTTTTTATATTATTTTTCTTGGTTTTATTCTTTCTGAACATGGATCTGTAAGATGGTTCAAGCATTTCATAGCGCTTGGTTTTTAAGATGATCAGCCCAATTGCATGTGCATACGTCACATCCAGCTTAATGTTGAGCTACTTATGCCTTATAAACACTATTAACAGATTCCCTTTTATATAGATTGTTTTGTCAGGATGTACAATTTAAGACCCAAAACAATTTTAGTAGTGTATCTTCTTCCTTGTTCCCACTCTTGGAGTAGAGCTATTGCTCTGATTGGATGTTTTGTGCTGTTTGTTACTCTACTTGAACTGAATCACTTCGAATTTATGAGATCATTTAATCCCAAAGGAAATATGTGGATTGCTAGATGAGTGGTTCAATTGATTTTTTACAACAAACCAGTTGAATATTCAACTGTCCATGCCTAGGAAGCTCTTTTTATGGTGAATTGTCTCTTCATCAGATATTACCTTATGTACGGGACCTGTGATTAGAGACATGAAACACTTTATCTGGTGTCTTTTCCTTTCTTGATTACTTACTCTTCAAATGCCATTTTTGTTTGATGTTACAGGATCATTTCACAAATGTACGGAAGATGACAATAAATATGAAATACATAGGTACTTCCTGTTTCTTTGGATCTTGTCTCGGGCATATGATGTATGCTGGTTAAGTAATTTATAGTGTTATGCATCCCCTATTTGCTTATTGTCGAAATGTTAGTTCCTCCAATATCCCAAATTTATTACCTTTGTTTGAATTGGATGGATTTCAGAATAGGTTGAAACTATGTAGTACATACAGTAAAGAAAGCAAAGTGAAAACTAGAATTGAAGGAACTCTTTGATGACCTTGAGAAGTTGAGGAATAGGAGTCAATAGGGTGGATCCATGTAGTGATGTAGAAGGGTGGGGGTGCACTAGCACCCAGGCACTTGGCTAAAATCTCTTGTATGTACAGATATTTTCCAAAAAAATCAAATATAAAGAATGGGTGGCACCCGAACTCACATGGAATGGAGATCGTAGTTGCATTGGTTAAGCATGCGGGTTCCACCCGCTTGACCAGAGTTCGAATCTGTCCAAGTAAACATGGGCCTAATTTGCATTTTTTTTATGACAAGGGAACCCGCAACCTCTACCCTTCAGGTGCGCACATGGTAAACCCTGCTCCAGTGTAATAGCCCGCAAACCACACAAGGAAGGCAATTTATCTTTGCTCAGTCAGCCTCATTGTTTTCTTCATTTATTTAAATAGGATGATTCTTCCCCCTCATACTTTGCTTTAAAAATCATATTCCTTCAACTTTAAACAGTTTACATCTGCATTGACATTTACAATCCCCCTCTTATGTAATGTGCATTTTTTATAAATCATATGGAATGTCTGTTGAATCTTATTTTTTGCTCTCAATGTTTAGCAATAAATAAACGTTGATTGCTCTCAATGCTTAGCAAGGGTGTGGCCTAGTGTTGAGAATCCTGATGTCTCAGGTTCAAAACTCAGCGGAGACAAAAAACACTAGGTGATTATTCCCATCTGTCCTAGCCTCCTGTTGCTGGTGGGAGGCGGCAGGTATCCTGTGGAATTAGTCGAGGTGCCCGAACACCATGCTCATCAAAAATAAATAAAATCGGTCAGCAACATGGCGAAGACTTATTCATGCTAGTTCATTTACTTTTTTCACACTATGATAACTGTTCATTTTATAGGTAGAAAACTATAATATTTATGATTAAAATTTGTTCATTGATGGAAAGGGTGCATTTCCCTTACAGAATGAAGTTGATTTACCTTGTGTTCTTGAAGAATTATGAATAGGTTGCAATTTTCTTGTGACTATGATATAAGTTCATTATCTCTTAATTGAAGGGGTGTAATTGCCTATTTCAAAAGGCTACTTTTCCTTTTTATTTTTTTTATTTTTCTCTTGATATTATTCTGTCAAATTTGAATCAAGAGAGCTAGGTCGAGTTGGACCTAGCCTATTTAATTTGGTGATCACGTGGTTTATTTGTGAACCAAAATTTGTTTAAACTGAACCGAATTAACTCGAAATGAATTGAACTGACCGAATGTACTCGACTCCCAAAATTCTACCTCAGTCGCTAGTGGTAGGTTTGCTTAAAATAGTGGCACTCATAACCTTCAGATGCTGGATAGGCCCCAACATAACTAAATATTGTATGATATTATAAATTGAGGACGATACTTTCATTTGACGAAGGTGATTATCATTTTGCTACAGACAGAAAAGAGAGTGAGACGGTCTTTTTGACAAAGGAAGTCTTCCCTATGGATGTATATTACTCTGCCTGTGAAGTAGTTTGGAAAATTGCAAAACAGGGAGCATAAAGGAAAAGAAAAAATGAGAGACCAAATGATTGTGCTAGTTGTTTAATGATTAATCAGTCTCTTTGGTTACTTTCTTGGCATTGTTCTTCTGTCAGTTTGATTAGAAAAAAAGAGAGCATAGAGGGAAGTAAGATTGTTTGGAAATTTTCAAAAGAAGTTATTTGATAAAACGGCAATATGAAGTTTGAGGAGTTGTCACTGACAAATTCATTTCTAAACTCTCTGTGGTTGATACACAGAATTTCCATCTTCAGCTTGAGGATCAAACAATTACATAATAAGCAGAAGATGACACTTAATAGTGTTGCCTCTATGTTCAACCTTTGACAAATCTATTAGTTATGTTACAGTGTTAAGATACTTTTGTTGAATGATACGTTTAGGTGTTTGGTCCTTTTCTATGGAAGTTTAGAAAACTGAAGCATGAAAGTGTTTTACTTTCAGACATTCTTTCTCGATAGTATTCTGAGGTTGAATTATCAAAACTAGTAATGAGAGTAGGTTTCATATAAGTTGCTCAAACTTGGGTGCGGATCTAGAGGTCGGATCCTTCATGATCTAATTTTTAAGATTTCCATGTATGGATACGGGTGCGGGGATTCGCCTAAATATAATTAAAATATCTAAAAATAGAGTTATAAAACCTAAATTATGAGATATTATGTGGAGAAATTGAGGAGAATCTTGGAAGGAGATTAAAGGCAAATGAGTGACATAGAAATTTCTATATAAAAGGTATTCCATTTTCTTCAATTTCACCTTAGCTTTTGTATTGATTATAGAAATCATTAAAACTGTCCAGACTTTCTCCATCGATTTTGATCGAAGTACCCAAAATTGGTTGACCAAATTGGACACGGATCCCACACCCACACCCATGTCGTCTCGACACGGGTGTGGCACCAAAAGTGAAGAGTCCGAGCAACTTAGGTTTCATTAATTTGTTTGTGCAAACAATTTGTTGTTATTGCTTTATGTTTTTTGAATGTCTTAAGCTATATGATTCCCTAAACTCCTATGTCAGTCAATTGTTATGTCATTGCTTTTGTTCATATTATGTTCGGCACTCATTTGTTATCGACAGACCCTACATACATGATTCGAGCAATTCCAAGCAATGCATCAGATAACATCTACTGTACACTTCTTGCACAAAGTGCTGTCCATGGAGCGATGGCTGGATTCACAGGCTTCACAGTTGGACCTGTAAACAGCAGACATGCTTATATTCCAATTAATGTAAGCCTATTTGTGCATTTATTAATTTGTTGAATTGAAGTTAATTGATCGAAGTAGAATGGATAAAAAGATGACAGCCACCAACAAATTTAGGATTGATACATAGTTTATTAGTCAAAGTTATTGATGTATGTTGTCCTGTGTAAAGTATGCTAGTTAGCAACATATATAAGTTTCTGCTTCTACTGGTCGAGGAAATTTATCAACCTAGCACTTTGCCATCCACTGATTCTTCTCATTGAATAATCTAAACTTCTAACTTGGATCATATTTCTTTGTCAATCAAAACCAGTGAAGCTTTTTCACCAACTTAATGAGGTATATAACCTTCTGTATGGTATGCGGATGATTATCATCCTTGGTATAGGAGATCTTAGAAATTTAGCTGCAGTTTCTTGTGGAATTAAAGAGGCATTTGGAGCTTGTGTGCAGATCATTTATGATTGAGTTTGCTAGTGGACATTAAGAGTTGTTATTCCCATATTACTTTTTTTTCTTTTTGAATAATTTTGATGATTTTGTGAATGCTTTTATCCTGGTCAACCGTGTCTCCATGAAGATCTAATGTTTGCCCTGATGTTTGATTGCAGCGTGTCACTGAGACTACAAACACCGTGAACATGACAGGCAGAATGTGGGCACGACTTCTTGCCTCTACTAATCAACCAAGCTTCGTTAATCATCAGACTGTGAGAGAACGAGTTGATAAAGAGACTATTGATGCAATTAACAATATGAAGATTAATTCCACATAGATTTCATCATCCTGTAATCTCTCTCCGTAAGCATTTTTAACCAGATATTGATTTCAAGCCTAATTTGTTGGGAGCTGCAGTTTCCCAGTTCTGAAAAGCAAAGTGATGGAATATTTTTATATAAAAATATTTATTGGAAAGTTGTCTCCACACATCCAATACCTTTGTCTTTTTTGTTTTAATTTTTTAAACTATTCTAGGTAGGAAAAGATTATTCAATGTAGAGGAGCACTTATGGGAAGATTATAGTCTGCTTTTTGATGTTTCTTACGAACTTGATACTTTCAGAGCTGGAATCAATGAGGTGTGTCTTATATGAGGTGCTTTTCAGTCATTTATTTTCTATATTTGATTTCATTTCCCCAGTCCTCACTTATGGGATTATATTGGGGTGTGTTGTCTATATTTAAATTCATTCTCTGAAATCTTGATGAACAGAAATTGAGACGTGTTTTATAATTCATCATGTGCCATTGGAAGAGTGATGACAAGTGATATGCCCATTTTAGGTTGGAGTGTTTTTTTTATGGAAAAGCAAAGATAATCTTGAACAAAATGTCTAACCTTTGGTAACAACATCTGGATGAGACTATACAAAACTTGAGGTAATTTGGAGTCAAAATTCAGGGTTATACTCAACCTGGAAAACGTTGTTGCAACAATGATATCACTGTATATCATGCATGGATTTTGGTTGAATACGTACACATATACATGATAACATGAGATACACATCTCTACATGAAAGATATATATACATTTATTGTTAAAGAATGACAAGTCTCACATTGTTAGTTAATAAGATGTGTGGATTCTTTATAAGGCTTGAATAATCCTCCTTCTTTAGAGCTAGTTTCTGGGGTATTGCGTATAACTTTTCATTCAATGACATAAACACGACATACAATGAGTATACAATGTCTCGTGTATGCCAGGTATGTATATACTTGACATATAATAATAAACGTACATGAGGAGAAGAAGTTACGAACGAAAACAAGAAATTCTGATGAAGTAAAAATAGATAGATGTTTGATTTTTTCGATTGAATTGTTGCAATGTGCAAATATTGTATAGACAATGTTTATGAATATATATACACTTTCAATACATAGTTATACATTATATATATAATATATATACTATTTATACAATATTGATACATTATATATACATGACATAACTATTATATATATAAGTTTTTTGACACGTGCGTTCCACGTGATTACCAATTCCAAAAATATATGTTATAGTTAATAGTATTGCTTATTTAAGCAAAAATTTGACTAAGAAACTTAGCAAAAAATAATATTGCAGATTCTTTTGTGAATGTTCAATGTGGATCGTCATATATATCTTTTATTCACGCAAATCTATGAAGATGATCAATGAAATTTTTTATTAGTTAAATGCAATAATATATATATTTATTTCAATTTGATGAGGTTTAATCATGTAATTAGTCTTATCTCACTAATATTATCTTATAAACAATATTTGTTTTGTATTTTTCTTGTCATCTAACTAGATGTGCTTTGTATGTGTATTCCACGTTAAATTATTTAGATGTCATATGAACATGTGAAGAGAACAACTACATTTTGTATATTCACATATTTTCACATTTGTTGTGAGTTTTTTTTAAAAAAAAAACTCGGAACATTTTAAAATAATATATTTTGAAGTTAGAAGATCTTGTTAACTTGATAATACATTTGTGACATATATAATACTTTAATTTAAATACAAATACCTACCCAAATATAAATATATATTTGCATTAATGAAAATATTTATCTCATAAAATTAACTATTAAATAAATAATAAAATAAACTAATACAAACTCCAACTGGTGTTATTACAAGTCATGAACTTTTATTTGTCTAAAATATAGAAATATTAAGAAATAGTAAATAATTAGTAAAACAAAAGGGCAATGTTTATAACTTTATATAGTAATAACTATTTTGAAGCAAACTTCCTGAGAGTCTAAATCACATAAGTAACATTGATAAATAAAGTCATACTTTTGTGTTGAGCATAAAAAATAAATGGCATAATACATATATTGGACCCTAAACTTGGCTTCAAATTTCAACTTTGACCTCCAACTTTCATAGTGCACAAACATACACTTTAACTATCCAACCTTTTAATAAATAAACACGCGATTTTTGGAGGCAAAGAGCGTGAAGTGCAAACGCTCCCACGTGTATTAGTGAGCCACTCAATGGCTGCCAACTAATTAAATACTTTACACGTCCATTTTAGAAAAAATATTTTTAATTAATATACAAGGGTTATAGCTCTTTTTTCATAATGAAAAAAAAAATTAGAAGCCATTTGCACTAAATATGAGCACAAGTCGTTTTAAAAGAGAGGAAAAAAATTTTGATTTGAAAGAGGAGGAAAGAGAAATGAGATTTTGATTTGGAAATATAAAGATATATATAAAAGGGATTGATTAAGGGTAGATTTGTCATTTCAACATTTTTTTACCATTGTGGGCCTCGAAAATACTCCTAACTCGCGCAAAATACGCGCACATCACGCGTTTTGCCAGGTAGGACACGCGTGTTTATTTATTAAAAGGTTGGATAGTTAAAGTGTCTGTTTGTGCACTATGAAAGTTGGAGGTCAAAGTTGAAATTTGAAGCCAAATTTAGGGTCCAATAGATGTATTATGCCAAAATAAATCGTGACATTCTCTAAATTTTGGAAAAGATATTCAGAAGCAAATATCT
The DNA here is from genome assembly GCA_029582685.1 of Solanum piurae. NCBI lineage: Eukaryota > Viridiplantae > Streptophyta > Magnoliopsida > Solanales > Solanaceae > Solanum > Solanum piurae. Next base: position 4,818 of record JAJOOO010009644.1, on the reverse strand, counting down.
ACCTCACAAGAGAAATTGTTAACAAAAAGAAATGAATTTAAACTACATCATGTTAACTTTATATATTTGAACATTACATACTAATATATTAGTTAAAGGTCAATTTTAACATCTCATAAACATTAATAAGAATATGTATAGAGAATAAGGTATCTTTCCTTTTTGTTTTTTTAAAAAACTACTTCAGTATATCTTTAGTATTAGAATATCTAAAAGAAAACACTACTGAATATGCACATTTGATCAATTTGTTTATAAAAGTCGAAAAAAAAACTAAATGACTCAAAGTATAATCTAAAATTAAAGAAACCAACTCGTTTACCCTATTTAGACAATATGACACCCACAACCTTCGAATCCTGGATCCACCTCTGACTAAAAAACAACAAAAACTCAGAATAATAACAACAGGGCAGAGAGCACGATTAGCTACAGGGTTACGCCAGTTTCCAGGTAAAGCGCTTCAAATATCTTTAATCTTTGTATATTGTAGTTGTGTGATATACCTATAGTAATATAATAGTAATTCTTTCTAAAGAGGAAGTAATCAGGTTGTTATGTTGGTACTGTTTGGGAAGGGTCGGTCAGAAAAGTGAAAAGAAACTAAATGGTTTAAGTAATGGTGCCATGTGAGTGACAAAAATTTGTATGATTACTTAATGTGATGATTTCCTTGGTATGAATATGCAGTGACGTGGTTGATTCTTGAATTGAAAATAAAAAGGGAGGTGGAATACATCTGGTAATTGAAAATGGTTCTTTGGACTAGGTCCTAGGGTAGGAAAAAAAAATGTTTATGTCTATTAAGCATAATCATTGGCAAATATTTGGAGTACCTGATGGATGGTTAAGATCAGAAAATGTTTTCCCGAGTATATACTGCATTAGAAGTTAAGTTCTGATAACGTTGGTTTACAAAATCTAACATTTGGTCTGTTCCATTATATAAATATTACTAGGATCATGTTATTTGGAGAGATTGAGGCTCAACCCTGGACTTGAAATTTAGCCACATATGATTCTTGACATATAAATTATAACAAGATTAGGAGCTTGATTAGAGATATGAGTGAGTTTTTGGGTCTAGGATAGACATATAATAATACGGGTGTCTACGAACTCGTGTGCTTACAATTATTGCATAATTGGTAGATTGGGAACGTTATGAAGTTTTGCAAAAAGGAAAGGAAAAATCTTGAGGATTCGTGGCACGTGTTCGGCATTCAAGGTATGTTAAGACTTTCAGACTTCATTGAAGGATGTTTTTCTAATTAAAGATAAAAAATGGAATAGACCATGGGTAAGGGCGAAAGATGGGGTCTCGTACCAATGGTGTGACGGGCATTGGTACGAGTACCAGTGTTATAAAAGGGAAGGCTTATTACTATAGAATGCGATTGTAATCCGAGAATGCCAAAGCATATGGGCATTAGCTGATATATTATTGACTTGATTTATTATGCGTGATTGTGTTCTTTATTGAACCTGTATACTTGTGATAGCCGAGGTGATTACATATCCTATTGAAATTTGATTAAGATGCATCATCATCCCTTTTCATTGATATCATATTGTGCACATGCATGGACATGAGATTGAGTATAAGTTGGGCACGTGGAGATCGTCCGTGCTGGGGATGGTGATATATTAAGATTATAATTTGGGCACATGGAGATCGTTCGTGCGAAAATTGTTTGATTTTATGATAGTGCGTTGAGATCGTCCGTACAGACACGTGGAGATCGTCCGTGTCGGTATATGGACCTCGCGAGTCCTCCATGGGTCATGAACTCTCGATGTATTTCCGAGGAGTATTATGTATATACGATTGAGAGAGTACTAGGTATTCTGAGGCATATCATTTCATGGTGTCATATTATTTTGCATCTCATGACATCCTTCATTCTTGATGATTATGTGTTTTATTGGTGGTTGTAAGGTACTTGATATTTGATTACCTCTAATTGATGAAACTTGATTGGTAAGTGTAATATAGATTTGTATAAGTAAAGAATTGATTTTTCTTATATGAACTCCTGTCACTACTTCTTCGTTGTCGGTCTATGAGATATACTGGGTACATGTGATTTCGTACTCATACTACACTTGTTGTACTCTTTGTGGTGCAGATTTGATTCCTAATACGAGCACCTTTCGTGGAGCATTTTGAGTTTGAGCTTGAAGTATCTTGGAGTTGTGGTGAGCTGCTTGGCTGTTCCGTAGCCCACATCTCTCTCTATTTTATGGTTTATCATGTTGCTTTTGTTTTTCAGATAGGATATCTCTTATGTTTAGGCTTGTCACTTTAGTTTCAGACTTGCATCGTATTTTAGAAGCTCTTGTACTTATGACACCAATTCTTGGGTGGTATTCTAGATTTCCGCATTTCGTATTTATGAATGACTTAGTGTTGGAGATTTTTCTTGTTGTTCACCTTTTTACCTCATTATTTAGTTAAATTGGTAAAATTCTTGGGTTGGCTTACCTATCGGTTGGGAACATAGGTGCCATCATGACTTGTAAATTTGAGTGGTGACATATATAATAAGCAAAAAAATAATTATTATATAATCAAAATTATTTTCCTTAAGTACTCGAGGTTATATATCGAGTATACCCTCTTAGGATAGAACGACTTCATCAGAATAGTGGTACCTCATTTCCGCTAAACTTCGAACTCACTCAACGACAATAAATCACACAAAAACCTTTAAAATGCAAGAAGAAGAAGAGTAGAAGATTAAAAAAATTATGGTTGAAAAATGAGAGGAAGTCCCTCTATTTATAGTCAACAATGGATAGTATGAACAAATATTTTTTGTGTCTTATCTGAAAAGTCATGACCTTTTCGAGAAGTCACAGCCCTTTGGAAAAGTCACAACTCTTTGTAAAAGGCACAACCATTTGGAAAAGTCACAACTTATTGAAAAAGTCATAACTCTTTGGAAAAGTCACAACCCTTCGAAAAAAGTCACAACTCTTTGGAAAATCACAACTCATCGAAAAAGTCACAACCTAAGTTAGGGATATTATAGTAATTTAACATTTAAGTTAGGAGTTCATGCTTTTAAGGTAACTAGTTTTACAGAACGTGTGTTGCACGTGTATGCCAACTTATATGGTATTCAAGATTCTTAAGAGTTTTGATCTCTCTGATAACTGAAACAATTTCTATGAAAAAGATTGTTTATAAGCAAAAAACACATGTACTTTATAAGATCAGACACCCCTCGAACTACTTCAACTTTAGAGCTGATTTTGTAGCCTTCAGATGTCATAGATCTCTTCAACTTTGAAGTTTTCTCTTTGCTGTATATCTCATATATATGAAAGGATATACATTGCTTTCAACACAATTTTCTTCTACCATGCATTGTTTTGTAGTCGATTATATATATCTCACTAATCATCTATCATGAATCTACATTTTATTTACATTAAGTTATATTGCATTCACCATGTTTAAATTTGATTTCAGCAGTGCAAAAACTTAATTTCATGATGAATAAACATAATATAGTAAGAATAGTTTTAAAAGGGGGTTAATAATTACGATTCTTGAAATTCATTGCAACATTGCGTTCATCGTAAACACTCTACACGCATTGCATGGATGTTTATGCTTTTTCGAAGGCTTTAACATGTGAGCCTACTGTGATGTCCTGTACAATTCAAATGAAAGATAACTGTTAAATAATGATAAAAGTCCCACATCGGTGGTTAATGAGATGGGTGGACTCCTTATAAGGCTTGGGCAATCCTCCTCCCTTTGAGCTAGCTTTTGAGGTGTGAGTTAGGCCTAAGACCTAATTTAACATGGTATCAGAGCAGGGCCCGTCTCACCCAATGTTGGGGTCCCCCAAAATCAAAATTGCCCACGCACCACATGCTAAGCAGCACTGGGCGTGAGGTGGGATGTTAAAGTTGTCCACACACCACATGCTAATCTTATGCATGCCAAGTGAATAACTTCTTCACGTGTTCTTCTTTAACACTAAAACACAGTGAAAGTGAAACAATGATGTAAAATACTTTATTCTTAATTACATTGTTGATTTTTGTTTCTCTTTCATACGCCATAACAGGCCCTAGTGTAGACACGAAAACTCTATAATTTTTAACAACTTTTAAAAAAAATTATATTTACCTTCAAGGAATTGCAATTTATGATACTTTTTATAAAAAAAATTGAATAGCTAAATATTAATTTTGAAATATTAAATTGGCCTAAACTTATAATTTAGGTTCGGAAATTTGTCTAATTACCTCTAGATAAGTGAAAATTAATGTAACATAATTTGAGACAAATGGAGTATCAACTAGTTTAACAATGGAACAATAAAATTAACGGAAAAGGGCCTAAAATACCCTTGAAGTATTGGAAATGGTACACAATTACCCCCCATCCCCCTATTGGCCCCCAAATACCCTTCCCATCCACCTTTGGGTCCAAATTTACCCCCTTCATTAACAGAGTACAATTTAAAATAATTAAATAATATTTTTAATTACGTGGCACTCAACCATTGGTTGTAATTTAATTATTTAATATAATTTTAAACCCACCCATTTTAACTTAACCCGCCCCAAATGTTATTAAACCCGCCCAACTGACCCAATACAAAAAAAAAAACCCATATAATTAAAAGAACCCTAAAACTCAAATAAACACTTCATTTCTTCCAATTTATTTCACCATCTACAGAGGGTTTAGAACATTAATGTTCTTCTTCTTCTTCAATTTGTTATAAATGTCAACTTCTTTTTCGATTTCTTCCCCTGAAGAACTTCAATCTCGTACATGTAAGTGCGGATTTA